>OY992879.1:136542345-136667345 GCA_963921405.1 Cepaea hortensis | reverse complement strand
TACAACGTATTTGAGGATCCAATCACCCAGTGGTTGTGTTAAAATCAGACCACCAGCAATATAGTTAGAATAGGTATGCACAGAGAAGCAAGATGAGAGAGAGAGAGAGAGAGAGAGAGAGAGAGAGAGAGAGAGAGAGAGAGAGAGAGAGAGAGAGAGAGAGAGAGAGAGAGAGAGAGAGAGGAAAATGTGGGATCGACCGGTCTACACATACGAGACTTCACTCATACTGTACCCTATGAAATAGAGCCAGTAAGGTTGATTTTTGTACAACGTATATGAGGAAAATGCAAAGAATACCATGGACAGCCAGTAAGACCAATGAACAAGTCCTTCAAGTAACAAATGAAGATCGTAAATTGATTAGAGAAATTAGACGTAGACAGTCAAAAGTTTTTGGGCATGTTATGAGAAGAAATGGATTGGAGAATTTGGTGACAACTGGTAAGATCGAGGGGAACAGACCAAGGGGAAGACCTAGAAGCAAGTACCTGCATGGATTGGCCTTGTGGCATGGTCGAGACAGAAACACGGAGCTGATCCACGACTCTGGTGATCGAGTGAGATGGCAGAACATGACCGCCCACGCTTACCGGCATGGCACATGATGGATGGATATGAGGATCAAACCCCCCAGTGGTTGTGTTATAGGGGCTTTGGGGCTGTGTAATATCAGACCACCGTAATATAGTTGGAATAGGTAGGCACAGGAAGCACGATGGAAGAGAGAGAGAGAGAGAGAGAGAGAGAGAGAGAGAGAGAGAGAGAGAGAGAGAGAGATTGATTGGAAAGAGCCTACGACACGCCACACTTGGCTTAGGTAGGCACAGAGAAGCAAGATTGTTGAGAGAGCGAGAGAGGGAGAGAAATGGGGGGACAGAGAGATAGAGAGATGGGCAGAGAGAGAGAGAGAGGGGGGGGGGGTTGGTGTAAGATTATTGAGAGAGAGAGAGAGAGAGAGAGAGAGAGAGAGAGAGATTTGTACACATGCACACATGAATTAGTATCTATGTGCCCGCATACCCGACCGCATATACAGTGTAGTTGCTAACTAGTAGGGGGATTAGTGATTACCTTACTGGTGCGAGCTGGATTGCTTACGACAGGAGTGCCAAGAGTGGTGATGTGAAATGCCCAGGTAACTGAGGGTACGGTCACTCGGAATCGGGCCGAGGGAGACAGGGTATTAGTGGAGAAAAGGACTGGTTGGAGACCGGAAGAGGGTGACACCTAGGAGGTTGTGGAAGCAACAGAGTGGGGAGGGGAAATGACTACGATTAGATGAAACTATGTTGTGGTGTTAGGCACCCCATAGTGAATATGAGCCGGTTTTCTGTATTCTTGCGATGTTGAACACCAGAGGAGCAGGACTGGATGACAGTGACCTGGACATCAGAAGCACCTTGATGGTTTGCGCTGTTGAAGTGGGTGGAGACAGGCTTAGGGGCGTTAGTGTTGATGTCCATCAGATGTTGGCGGAATCTGTCGGCTAGCATGAGGCCCGACTCACCAATATACTTCAGATGACACCGTTTGCATATTATGGCGTAAATGATGTTGCGACTGGTGCATGAAAATTCTTCTGTGATGCGTAAACTGCCTTTAGGGAATCGCACCACTGGGGCGTGGATCACATATGGGCAGGTCTTGCAACGAGATCTCAGGCAAGCCTTAGTTCCTAATTGTGATGGTGGAGGTGGAGATCCCTGTACTCTATTGTGGACGAGTACATCTCTGAGGTTGCGGTCACGTCTGTAAGCCACTAGTGGTTTCTCTGAAAATATCGCGCTGGTAGTAGTGTCAACTTGAAGGATAGATAGATGTCGAAACAGGATATTTTTGACTGAAATATTGTGCGGATGGTAGGTAAGAGAAAGTACCGGTCGAAGGTTTTTTGGTTTAGGTGCAGAGGTGAGGGCCTCTGCGCGGCTAATGGGTAGAGCCCGGCGGAAGGCTGAAGAAAGGACATGATCAGGATAGCCACGGAGCCTGAAGAAGTCCAACATTTCCTGAGCCCTGTGGCGAAAATCCTCATCATCTTGGCATAGTCTTCGAAGGCGCAGAAGTTGAGAATAAGGAAAGCCAAGTGTGGCGTGTCGTAGGCTCTTTTCCAATCTCTCTCTCTCTCTCTCTCTCTCTCTCTCTCTCTCTCTCTCTCTCTCTCTCTCTCTCTCTCTCTCTTTCATCGTGCTTCCCTGTGCCTACCTATTCCAACTATATTAAGGGTGGTCTGATATTACACAGCCCCAAAGCCCCTATAACACAACCACTGGGGGGGGGGGGGGTTTGATCCTCATATACGTTGTACAAAAACCTTATTGGCTCTATTTCATAGGGTACAGTATGAGTGAAGCCTCGTATGTGTAGACCGATCGACCCCACATACATCAGTTGGCGTGTCGTAGGCACTTTTCCTCTCTCTCTCTCTCTCTCTCTCTCTCTCTCTCTCTCTCTCTCTCTCTCTCTCTCTCTCTCTCTCTCTCTCTCTCTCTCTCCCATCTTGCTTCTCTGTGCCTACCTATTCTAACTATATTGCTGGTGGTCTGATTTTAACACAACCACTGGGTGATTGGATCCTCAAATACGTTGTATAAAAATCAACCTTACTGGCTCTATTTCATAGTGAACAGTATGAGTGAAGCCTCGTATTTGTAGACCGATCGACCCCGCATACATCAGGGGCGTGTTGTAGGCACTTTTCCAATCTCTCTCTCTTTCTCTCTCTTTCTCTCTCTTTCTCTCTCTCTCTCTCTCTCTCTCTCTCTCTCTCTCTCTCTCTCTCTCTCTCCTTACATCTTGTTTCTCTGTGCCCACCTACTTCACGTGTATTACGAGTGGTTGGATCATATAAAGCCCCATTAACTCAAGCACTGGACGAGTAGATCCTTGAATATTTTGTACAACAACCAACCATACTGACTGTCTCATAGAGTCCAGTATGAGTGGAACGTCGTGCGTGTACTCCACATACCTCATGTGATATATCACAGACACCCCCCTCTCTCTCTCTCTCTCTCTCTCTCTCCTGGGTGGACTGATATGTGTGAACGCGCATATCTACATGGACACACTTCAACCGGCAAAATGCCGGTGTGTGTGGGCATGTGCGGGGTACATGTAGGAGGAGGGGGAGAGAGAGGGAGAGGGGGAGGGCGAGAGAGGGAGAGAGGGGAGGGAGGGAGAGAGACGGAGGGTGTCTGTGATGTGTCACATGGGGTGTGTGGAGTACACGTTCGACGTTCCCCTCTTTCGCTCTCTCTCTCCCTCTCTCTCCCCCTCTCTCCCCCCTCTCTCTCGCTCTCTCCCCCTCTCTCTCTCCCTCTCTCTCTCGCTTTCCCCTCTCTCACTCTCCATCTCTTTCTCGCTCTCTCTCTCACTCGCTCTCCCCCTCTCTCGCTCTCTCCCTCTCTTGCTCTCTCCCTCTCCCTCTCTCCCCTTACATCTTGCTTCTCTGTGCATACCTACTTCACGTGCATTGCGAGTGGTTGGATCTTAACAGCCCCTACAACTCGAGCACTGGGCGAGTGGCTCCTGAAGTGTGTTGTATGACAATCAACCACACTGACTATTTCGTAGGGTACAGTATGAGTAAAACGTCGTACGTGTAGACCGACGCGCATGCCTCATGTGGTATGTCACAGGCACTTTTCCTCTCTCTCTGTCTCTCTCTCTGTCTCTCTGTCTCTCTCTCTCTTCTTGCATGTACTTTGCACATGTCCACATGCACTGGCATTTTGTCTGTTGGGGTGTGTCTGTGTATGTACGCGTGTTCACGCATATCAGTCCACTCAGACCTTAAGACTCGCCCCTATAATAACACAATGGGGTTTTGGTTAGTACCACCTTCAATTTTACACGCCCCCTACCCCGCCCCCTTCTTTCTATGGGCTAACTGAGCCGTAACACCCAGCACCGGGTATAACAACACACCCGAGATTTTCTTAGTTACTTACAGATCCGAACGATGAGGTGAGTATGAAGATTTTTCTCTATTAACATTTTTTCAATTAAACATTTTCTTCAACTAACATTCTTTTCAATTAACATTTTTTTTTTCATTTCTCATTTTCTCTTCATTGCTTCAATTTTTCCATGCTTTTGTTCTTCTCGTCCTGTCGTCACCTTCTGATGTAGTCACAGGAGTTCTCCTTGACTGTATGTTGTGTTTGTGAATGTGTTTGTTTGCTGATGAAGGCTAATCGCCGCAACGTTCTGTATGTGTCTTAACTCTGTTATGTAAAGCTGCACTACTTTGTGTCATTTTATATTGTTGTTATATTGTCCTTCACGAGTACTGAGCATGCGCTGTTCATTGTTGTTCAATGATTCGAGGTATTGTATGCCGTTTCCGGTTTCGGAAATTAGCTGTTACATGGGTTTCCGTTGGTTGACTAATACAGTCGGTGGGAGGTTTGCTATAGTTCTCTATTTCGCTCAGGTGTATTTTCGCGCTTCTGGCTCCAATTGGAATTTCTTTCTTTCTTTCTTTCTGCCTGTCTGCCTGCCTGCCTGACTGTCTGTCTGTCTGTCTGCCTTTCTTTCTTTCTTCCCTTTTTTTTGTCTCGTGTACTGTCATATTCTCTCCTTGTCGACCTTTTATTCCTGACTACACTAACCAACATTAAGCATAATCCACGATTACAACACACACAAGAACACAACTAATCAACGACATCATCATTTATCATAATTACAGCAAAAATCAGTCCTGGAAATGTCACTCGGGGAACACTCACCTTCAGTGATAACACCCTCTCCTCGTTCCCGAGCTGCTCACTTGTGCCAACACTTACGTTCGAATAATTTACTCACCAGCAGTGAATTCTATAATTTCACCCTCCAGACAACCTCGAGAGACTTGTCACTTCCGACCCACATGTTTGAACATCGTCCTCGCAGCACGTGTGCTTGTTGCTATATTGTCCTGCACGAGTACTGAGCATGCGCTGTTCATTCTTGTTCAATGATTGGACGGGTTGTATGCGTTTCCGGTTCCGGAAGTTAGCTGTTACATGGGTTTCCGTTGGTTTGCTAATACAGTTAATGGGAGGATTGCTCTAGTTTTCCAGTTTACTCATTTGTAACTTTACGCTTCTCGCGGAGAATATTGATACAGCAGCTGTTAATTTCTCTATGTCTATAATTAAGTTTATATCAGGTTTTAGTAAGATATACCTAAGATACCGTATGACAGTAGACGGCACTACATACTTTCTGTTTGCGACGAATGTTGACCGGCGTTTACCAAACCCGATACCCCATATTGTGTCAACTGCTTCGGGTGGAAGAGCGCAGTGGGAGGGTGCAAGCCTTACCCTGGTGCTAGGAAGTGCAACCTAAAGGCTAAATGTGGTGGCTGGGCAAACCAGGTCCTAAGCCTTGGTTGACAACTGGTCTAGGATCGAAGCTTCGACAGGCCGACAGTTAGAGCATTGCTTTGCAGATCCGGCAGCGTCTGCAGCTTGTCTTGTTCCAGACGTATTGTGTTACCTTTCATCTGGGAGTAGATTATTCAGGCCGAGAGAGGAATCATGCTGCACTGGTAACACTTGGTCTTTACAATTCAGCCCAAGCTTTGCGCTATGTAGAGGCTATGAAGAGGTATAACTCCATCCCTGGTCTACCGCCGTGGGTTGTAGTCATTGTGCCTTATTTTGAAGGACAATGTAAATAACCATTGTCTGTCAAGATGGCAAGGCACCAGTATTTAGTATGATTTAAGTATTACCCGTGTTCGTGATGTAATGACGCACTAACCACTCACTTTTTGTTACTACGTACGACCCGCTCTCTGTGTCTGTAATCTCAACTACGGTCTGCTCTCTGTGTCTGTAATCTCAAGTACTGTCTGCTCTCTGTGTGTGTAATCTCAAGTACTGTCTGCTCTCTGTGTCTGTAATCTCACGTAGGTCTGCTCTCTGTGTCTGTAATCTCAAGTACTGTCTGCTCTCTGTGTCTATAATCTCACGTACGGTCTGCTCTCTGAGTGTGTAATCTCAAGTACTGTCTGCTCTCTGTGTCTGTAATCTCACGTACGGTCTGCTCTCTGTGTCTATAATCTCAAGTACGGTCTGCTCTCTGTGTCTGTAATCTCACGTACGGTCTGCTCTCTGTGTGTGTAATCTCAAGTACGGTCTGCTCTCTGTGTCTGTAATCTCAAGTACTGTCTGCTCTCTGTGTGTGTAATCTCAAGTACTGTCTGCTCTCTGTGTCTGTAATCTCACGTAGGTCTGCTCTCTGTGTCTGTAATCTCAAGTACTGTCTGCTCTCTGTGTCTATAATCTCACGTACGGTCTGCTCTCTGTGTCTGTAATCTCAAGTACGGTCTGCTCCCTATGTCTGTAATCTCTTTTTGTCTACAATGTGAGTATGCCCTCTGTGTCCACGATGTCTGTATCCGTCTGCCTGCATGTCTGCCTGTCTGTTTATCTGTCCTTATGTTTGTCCATATTTCTGTCTGTATAATGTCCTTTACGTTCCACACCTCACCTTTTCAAGGCCCGCTCGCATGAACAATGTGACAAATTCCCGCACTAGCTGACATTCCTCCCATTAATCCCTTACTGATGTAGTTATTAACTAGTATTTATGTCACTACACACGGAGAAAAACTCAGTTGCACAACTGCCCGACACAGAGGGTGGCGGGGTAGGGGTATCCCCTATCAAATCAGAAGTAAGGTGCCTCCTTCCCTCCGCTAGCCTACGGGACACCCTTGGGCAAGGTGGAGTAACCGTTTAGCCTCCCGGTCAGGGTTACGTGAAGCCATGGGTACAGGTGGTGGATGAGGTTGAAGGGCAGCCGACAGATAGTTGTGGGGTATGGTCTCCAGCTTCACGACGGAAGGCAGATGATCTCTTTTTTGAGGAGACAATGGCTACGGTCACCGACCAGTATGGTCACTGCTTAGAAGGAAAGCAACGGCAAACTACTTTCTTCACAGATGCCAAGAACATTATGTTTTGCGATATCATCGACATTCAGAGAAACGGCGTAAATGGGTGCTCCACAGGAGCAGCCTCGCCCGGTAGGGATAGTCATATGCACCAAGTGACTCCAGACCGTCAGTAGGCTACTAGGTGCAAAAGATTATTATCATTAAAGGTAGGAACCTGGAATGTCAGAACAATGAATGCAGATGGAAAATTGGATAACATCAAACAAGAAATGGGAAGAGAGAATAATAATATATTAGGAATGTGTGAAACCAGATGGAGAGGGGCAGGGATCAAGACAGGAAAGGATTATAAGATTATTTATTCTGGAGGAGAAGAAAGGCAAAGAGGTGTTGCCATTATGTTGGATCCGAAAACATCAAATTCTGTTAAAGGTTATTGGACTGTGCCAGACAGAGTTTTATAAATGAAATTAAACGGAAGACCTTTTACAATAAATGTCATTCAAATATATGCTCCAACAAGTGAATGCAGTGAAGAAAGTATAGATTAATATCATAATGACATGGAGCTTGCTTTGAAGAAATGTAAAAAAATCAGAAATAAATATTATAATGGGTGATTTCAAAGCAAAAGTGGGAAATCAAGGCGATGGATGCCGAGTGGGCAACCATGGTTTGGGAGAGCGAAACGAAAGAGGATACAGACTTGTAGAATGAGCAAAAGAACAAGAAATGGTTGTAGAAAACACCTGATTCAAACAACATCCTAAAAGATTATGGACATGGAAGAGCACAGACAGCAAGATTAAAAATCAGATAGATTACATCCTGATTAGCAGAAGGTTTCGAAATGCGCTAACAGTCGTAAAAACAGTTCGCAATGCAGACTGTTTTAGTGATCACGGATTAATTACAGGTAGATTGAGGGTAAAGCTAAAGAAAGTCAAGTATACAACCAGAAACACTAAATATGATTTGTGCAAATTGAAAACTGACAAAGAAATACAAGATAATTTTAACATAGAAGTAAAGAACAAATTTGATTTATTGTCTGATCTAGAGATCCTATTTCAAGATGTGGATGATCACTGGGAAATGTTGAAGAATTCAATCAGTTTAGCTGCAGAAAAAACTATTCCAAAATTAAAGAAAGTGGGTCGTCAGACATGGATGACTGAAGAAATTTAACAGCTAACGGAAACAAGAAGACAGAACAAAAATAATCTTGCCAAATATAAAGAAATTCACAGAAAAGTCAGAACATTATGTAAGGAGGCAAAAGAAGCATGGCTTGAGAAAAAATGCATATAAATTGAAACACAACACAACAGTAAAAATACCAAACTAATGGACAAAAGAATTCAGGAGCTTACTAATCAAAGAACACATACATCAGCAGACTCCCTAAAGACAAAAGATTTTACATGTATGATCAGATTATGTGAAAAACCTTTATGATGACAACAGAGTAGAACAGTATCATATTCAAAATAATAATGAAGGACCATCAATTTTGAAGATGGAGGTTCAGAAAATACAACCTGAAATAGGAGAGGAACAATGTTGGTTTGTAGAAGGCAAGGGTACAGTAAATGCTGTGTACACACTGAGAACAGTAATTGAACGTTCTACAGAGGTAAACAAAGATCAACACCTCTGCTTCATTGACTACACAAAGGATTTCGATAAAGTGAGACATTTCGACATGATAAGGATGCTTGAAGATCTACAAATTGATGGAAAAGACCTTAGACTTGTAAAAAAAACATATATTGGAAACAACAAGCTGCCATAAGAATTGATAATGAAGTAGGTCAATATCAGCCTATTAAGAAAGGTGTGAGACAGGGATGTGTTATGTCTCCAGATCTTTTTTTCCCTGTACAGTGAACATATTTTCAGAAATATAGAAGATATGGAAGGAATCAACATTGGAGGACGATACATCAATAACATTAGATACGCAGATGATACAGTCTTGATTGCAGACAATGAATAGGACCTGCAAAATTTAGTAGATGCGGTTGTTGCACGCAGTGAACAACTGGGGTTAGAATTGAACTGTAAGAAGACACAGATTATGGTCGTCACTAGGAAGGAATAAATACCACAATGTAATATACAAGTAAATGGGCATATTCTTAATCAAGTGAATCGATACAACTATCTCGGAACAGCCATAACGTCTGATGGGAGATGCCTTAAAGAGATTAGAACAAGAATTGCCATGGCGAAGGTAGCCTTTTGCAAGATGAAAAACATACTGACCAATAAAAAGATGTCAATTGAAACGAGAAAAAGAGTGTTGAAGTGCTACATAGAACCTGTACTTTTATATGAATGTGAGGCGTGGACAATGAGCAGACAAGCTGAAAAACACCTGATGACTGTGGAGATGTGGTTTCTGAGGAAAATGCAAAGAATACCATGGACTGATAGAAAAACCAATTAACAAGTCCTTCAAGAAACAAATGAAGATCGTAAACTGATTAGAGACTTTAGATGTAGACAGTCAAAAATTTATTGCGCATGTTATGAGAAGAAATGAATTGGAGAACGTGGTGACAACTGGCAAGATCGAAGGGAACAGACCAAGGGGAAGAACAAGAATTAAATACCTGGATGGCTTGGCTACGTGGCATGGTCGAGACAGAAACACGGAGCTGATCCACGAATCTGGTGATCAAGTGAGATGGCAGAACATGACCGCCCACGCTTATCGGCATGGCACATAATGAATGAATGAACAACTGCCCCACACAGATTCGAGGGTTAAAATCAGTCGCGGGCAGTTTGTGATCAGACTACTTTGCGTTGATTTAAATCAGTGTTTCCCAACGTGGGGCCCACGCCCCACAAGGGGGCAATTTGACTGTTAAGGGGGGCAATTCGAAAATGGAAGAAATCGGCTGAATATAACAAAACGGGGAGACTTGAGACTGAAGTTAACTAAATTTGAACCTGACATAAAATCTCTTTGCAGCAAGCATCAAGCGCAAGGATCACACTAAATTTAAATAATAAATAATTACTAATAATTAAAATAATATAGAAAAATCTTTCATTAAAATTATTTTGTACTTGAATTTAAGTTCTCCATTATATGTTTTGAAAATTTACTTACTGTGTTTGCTCAATAATTACCTAGTGATTTCTTCCTAAAACCTATCATTCAAGTTTCTTTAGTGAACATTTCAATTTTTGAATATTAATAATAATGTATATGTTGAGGGGGGGGGGAGCATGGGGCGGGGGAGGGGGGCACTATGAATTTTAGAAAGGCTTAAGTGGGGCATGGTACAAAAAAGGTTGGGAAACACTGATTTAAATAGTAAGAACCATTGGTCGTTCATAAAGCAATGGCAAACTAAACTACTAGCATGTCCTTTGCAGGACGTCACAATCAACTCCAGCATGTTTTGACTGTTTGTGATTGACTAGGCAATTTGTACATTTCAGTAGTTTGCCATTGCTTTCTGAACGACCGAAGTTCATCTCCATAGAAATCAATGCAAGACTGGCTGCTTCCATATAGTCTCCGGCTGATTTCGAGACCTCGACGCTGTATATTGGGGGAATTGTTCTCTACCCTTAAGCTATGGCGCCAGCAAAAGAAAATTACTCAACGTACAATTGCTTAGTAAATAAAAACACAGCCAATAAATGCTAGGGTTGACTGCAGCATCCTGTTAATGACACGTAACTGCCTGTCATTTACTGCCTGTATAGTACCTTGTGGTGACTGGCAGGGATGGGGGGGGGGGGGAGGGTCTTGAGCCTAAGGAATTAAGGCCGCCTGGCTAGTGCAGTCGCCGCGAACTGTGTGGTTTTTCATTTTGCCCCCGACAGGAAACAAAAACTTACCGAGGATTCGAATCTGGGTCTCCCGAATGAAAATCCGGCATTCTAGCCTCTCGGCCAGCCTCTCTTGACACGCAACTAACTGTAAAAAAAAAAAAAAAAAAATCACGGGACACTCCTTACGTACTGTACCAGACTCAGCCACTTTCGAGTCTGGTGAATTACTTAACGTCATCATTCCGGTTAAAACCACCAATCCGTACCTAACAACAATTTGTATTTTATAATGGTTTTCTTAGAATACACATAGCATCTGTGCAACTTGATAGGGTAAGGATTCTCCGATGTGTCTTTCTTTTCTCTACGGCTTTTTATTGCACTCTGACTAAACGCCATATTCGTGACGTCAAAAGGGTTACCAAGTGCTAGATTCTTACAATTGCTTTCAGGCTTCAGTAGGGGATGGACGGTGTTTGAAGAACATTCTTGTAAAGATTCTATTAAAAAAGGGAAGGACATGCACGATTCATAGTAAATGCCTGTGTTGTTAGTGATGTATAACTTACGATCCTTTTCGTTGTCTCCATCGGAAAATTGTTTTCTTGTGTGAATGAAAGTGTTGCCATTTAATTTCTGCCCATCTAGGTAAATTATTCGTTAGTGTGGGTAGAGGAATGGATATAGGTTCTTCAACATTCTATTCTAGTAGTTTTCAAGGACTTTTCAATGTCGTGACTCTTGTCAGACGTAGACGAACAGAAGAAAACACTTGGAGTTCTAACTCTACAGGCGAATAGAACTAGTTTGACTCCTTTCTCGGGGAGTTTAGTAACTTCACAGTTTCATCATCCGTGGCGTGCCGTAACCAGGAGCTTAATATCTACTGTGTTCTTTGGAGTACTTTGGCCGCCACTGTCCTTATTTGAATATCGCTTACTATTAGGACTGGTTCGGAGAGGAAGATGCATTACAATCATTGTTACGATTATATTTAGGATTCTTATCGAAAGCCAATGATTTGTCATCATGATTTATTATTAGGAAACTATCTAGTGTCAGGAGCGATGGGTTCTGGTTGTGGCAGATCTTCTGTAGATCAGTTCTTTAAGATCTGAAGGAGGTCTTGAGCTGGAGAATAGTGAATACGACGTGGTGGGGATGAATGGTGGCTATGGCTAGGATTACTCACCAGGTTCTCATTTCTGTTTGTTGCAGATACCCCCTTTTTGTTAGCTTCAAGATCAAGTTACTGAATGTGTGGCATCATCAAATCTGTGTGGAGAACAAGTGAATTTCAAATGAGTCCTAGGCCTGTGAGAGATTGTAACCAGCTCCTTAAGTGAACCTATGTTGTGGCGAAACTCAACGTCATTTCAATCCACCGTTTCGAGTTGTCGTCATAGGGATGGAGATCTTCAGGGTGAATCTTTTGCCAGGTTTGTTACATTTAATTACTCGCAGACATTCATTTAAATTCCTCGACTCCATACTGATTTTCTAATGATGACAACTATAATCAAACACCTACACATCGAATTATGACAGACCTTTTCAGGGACAGATCCTGATAGGTATTCTCTATTTCGTTTACTATTCTTAAATTCTTGTTAGATTAAAATTATATAGTTATTCATTTGCCACTGACTTGGGTAATTAACCGAGTGAGAAAGAATTGTATCCCTATCAGTTTGTCCTAGGTCTGATTCATTTCAAGATGTTCATGGGTGTTTTGAAATCTCTGTCTATCGCACTCTTCTCTATTCAGTGATCAACATTTCCCTAGGTGTTGTCGTTGTGTTAGCTTCTGTTTTGAGAGAGAGAGAGAGAGAGAGAGAGAGAGAGAGAGAGAGAGAGAGAGAGAGAGAGAGAAGAGAGAGAGAGAGAGAGAGAGAGAGAGAGAGGTATAGATTGGGCAAATTACTCTGTTATCCAGGAATAAGTAACATGTTCCTACCTAAGATACTGTTACACGTGTTCATTCTCTTTGAGTAGATACCATTGGGTATGCACTGAAGTGCCAGATATCTAACTGAGCCAACTGAAGGAGCTGATCGCAGTTTAGCTTAATACCTATTCTCTTTATCTTAAGAGAGAGCAGGAGAATGGGTGGATGTGTTGTGTTAAAAGCAAGAGTATAGACTTCATTGCTCCGTGTTTGTTCCCATATGACACGATCTCTTTCCGCAGGGCGACCTGCCGAAACGGTTGAACAAAGCAAACTCCGTAGCTCCAGCCACGACCCCCGGGAGTCTCCGAAAACATTGCATTCGTGAACTGAATAACGGAATCCGGATTCGACCCACAACCTTAGGCGCTCGAAACAGGCGACTTAACCACATCGCCAGGGTATATCTTTAAACAACAATGTTGCCTTCACTGCCTTGCTGTAAGGCCGTTACAAGAGACAGAAGACTGGAACCACCCACAGCTCGTGCTATTGCCTAAGCCACATTTCAGGCAGTAAAATAATGACGCGTTAAGCTTGCATCCTCAACACTGTCACTATCTCTTTCCTCGCCTTCAAAATCCGAAAATAATAACACTATCCGACATGTTGATGATGGTTCAGGCAAATCCGATTTCTTCTCTCCTGTTCTCGTGTTACAATTAAGAGGACGTGTCGGCATTGGGTTACCGAAATTGTCAAGTCACTCGAATTTCTTGCAAGCTCTCAGAGTCGAGAACACGATAACAAAAGCTCGACTTATTTAGTTTTATCTTCATCGTGGCTGTTGTTTGTTGTTATTCGCTGGTGTTAATTCTTCTTTTACAGACAATTATTACATAAGACATGCGCCATACCTATAAACGTTTTGCAATCTCACACGATCACGTCTTGGATCAACTCCGTGTTCGAATTTCCATCGTGACGGCCATTGTTTTGTGTTTTAATTCACCCCGGCTGCCAGGTCGATGCGGTCTGAAATGGGTAACATGAAAGTTCATGAGAAGTAACGGCGGCTAACATGATACAAGGTGTATTTTTAATGACTGTACAGTGTTTGAGAATATTGCCGGTCTAAGTTTTGTATTTACCTATTATGATGCATGAACTTTACAGAGGCTGAATACAAAACTTGGACCGACAATATTTTCAAATACTGCAGTCATTAAAATTACACCCTATATTAAACACATCAAGCATCGAATGCCGATTGGTACAAAATATGTAACTAGCACCATATACATAATAGCTTCATTATCATCATCAAGTGCCCTGCCAGCTGGCGTAGGCGTTCATGTCCCTCCACAGATCTCGGTCTTTGGTTTTCTGGATCAACTCTGCTGATGATATTCCTCCATGCTACCGTCTCAATCCATCCAGCATCATTTCTCTTGGTCTGTCTCTGCCTCTCTTCCCCTCGATCTTTCCAGGTGTTACAATGTTCTACAATGCCTCTCTTCTCATTACATGACCAAAGCAAGTTGTTTATCTCTGTCTCACGCTTCGTGGTGTGAAAATGGATCCGCTACTTTACTTTTACTTACTGCAGGCCACGGAGACGTGGGTTTTCTGTGAAATGCAAAGAATGAGATTGACAGCTAGGGGTTCAGTATCGACACTCTGCAAGAGACAAGTTCTCGGGGGCATTTGATTACTCACATCAGGACAAGTGTGTCGTATTTTGGTCACGTTTGTCGATTAAGGATGTCACGTTATGCGATGACGTATGTCACTGTATGCGATGATGTATGTCACTGTATGCGATGATGTATGTCACTGTATGCGATGATGTATGTCACTGTATGCGATGACGTATGTCACTGTATGCGATGACGTATGTCACTGTATGCGATGATGTATGTCACTGTATGCGATGATGTATGTCACTGTATGCGATGATGTATGTCACTGTATGCGATGATGTATGTCACTGTATGCGATGACAGATGTCACTGTATGCGATGACGTATGTCACTGTATGCGATGATGTATGTCACTGTATGCGATGATGTATGTCACTGTATGCGATGATGTATGTCACTGTATGCGATGATGTATGTCACTGTATGCGATGACGTATGTCACTGTATGCGATGACGTATGTCACTGTATGCGATGATGTATGTCACTGTATGCGATGATGTATGTCACTGTATGCGATGATGTATGTCACTGTATGCGATGACGTATGTCACTGTATGCGATGATGTATGTCACTGTATGCGATGATGTATGTCACTGTATGCGATGATGTATGTCACTGTATGCGATGATGTATGTCACTGTATGCGATGACGTATGTCACTGTATGCGATGATGTATGTCACTGTATGCGATGATGTATGTCACTGTATGCGATGACGTATGTCACTGTATGCGATGATGTATGTCACTGTATGCGATGATGTATGTCACTGTATGCGATGATGTATGTCACTGTATGCGATGATGTATGTCACTGTATGCGATGACAGATGTCACTGTATGCGATGAGGTATGTCACTGTATGCGATGATGTATGTCACTGTATGCGATGATGTATGTCACTGTATGCGATGATGTATGTCACTGTATGCGATGATGTATGTCACTGTATGCGATGATGTATGTCACTGTATGCGATGATGTATGTCACTGTATGCGATGAGGTATGTCACTGTATGCGATGATGTATGTCACTGTATGCGATGATGTATGTCACTGTATGCGATGACGTATGTCACTGTATGCGATGACAGATGTCACTGTATGCGATGATGTATGTCACTGTATGCGATGATGTATGTCACTGTATGCGATGACAGATGTCACTGTATGCGATGAGGTATGTCACTGTATGCGATGATGTATGTCACTGTATGCGATGATGTATGTCACTGTATGCGATGATGTATGTCACTGTATGCGATGATGTATGTCACTGTATGCGATGATGTATGTCACTGTATGCGATGACAGATGTCACTGTATGCGATGAGGTATGTCACTGTATGCGATGATGTATGTCACTGTATGCGATGATGTATGTCACTGTATGCGATGACGTATGTCACTGTTTGCGATGACGTATGTCACTGTATGCGATGACGTATGTCACTGTATGCGATGACGTATGTCACTGTATGCGATGATGTATGTCACTGTATGCGATGATGTATGTCACTGTATGCGATGACGTATGTCACTGTATGCGATGATGTATGTCACTGTATGCGATGATGTATGTCACTGTATGCGATGACGTATGTCACTGTATGCGATGATGTATGTCACTGTATGCGATGATGTATGTCACTGTATGCGATGATGTATGTCACTGTATGCAATGATGTATGTCACTGTATGCGATGACAGATGTCACTGTATGCGATGACAGATGTCACTGTATGCGATGACGTATGTCACTGTATGCGATGATGTATGTCACTGTATGCGATGATGTATGTCACTGTATGCGATGATGTATGTCACTGTATGCGATGACAGATGTCACTGTATGCGATGACGTATGTCACTGTATGCGATGATGTATGTCACTGTATGCGATGATGTATGTCACTGTATGCGATGATGTATGTCACTGTATGCGATGATGTATGTCACTGTATGCGATGATGTATGTCACTGTATGCGATGATGTATGTCACTGTATGCGATGATGTATGTCACTGTATGCGATGACAGATGTCACTGTATGCGATGACGTATGTCACTGTATGCGATGATGTATGTCACTGTATGCGATGACAGATGTCACTGTATGCGATGATGTATGTCACTGTATGCGATGATGTATGTCACTGTATGCGATGATGTATGTCACTGTATGCGATGATGTATGTCACTGTATGCGATGATGTATGTCACTGTATGCGATGATGTATGTCACTGTATGCGATGACGTATGTCACTGTATGCGATGATGTATGTCACTGTATGCAATGACGTATGTCACTGTATGCGATGATGTATGTCACTGTATGCAATGATGTATGTCACTGTATGCGATGATGTATGTCACTGTATGCGATGATGTATGTCACTGTATGCGATGATGTATGTCACTGTATGCGATGATGTATGTCACTGTATGCGATGATGTATGTCACTGTATGCGATGATGTATATCACTGTATGCGATGATGTATGTCACTGTATGCGATGATGTATGTCACTGTATGCGATGACGTATGTCACTGTATGCGATGATGTATGTCACTGTATGCGATGATGTATGTCACTGTATGCGATGATGTATGTCACTGTATGCGATGATGTATGTCACTGTATGCGATGACAGATTTCACTGTATGCGATGACGGATCCATGTTATAAAATGAGATGGGTCAAGCATGAGATGAGAGATGTGATATTATGAAATTAGAGATATCTGTTTTTAAGATGAGCGATGTCACGTTATCAGATGAAAGGGGTCACGCTACGAGAAGAGAGGGTGATTACGGTATGAGTTGAGAGGTGTCACGTTGTAAGAAGAGACGTGTCACGTTACGAGAAGAAATGGTGTCACATTATAATAAAAGGTGGGTCACATAATTGATGAAGGGGTCGCATTATGGTATTAAGAATGGTCACGTTATGAGATGAGATGAGTCACGTCACGTAATGAGATGAGAGAGGGCGCGTCAGGCGATGAGAGTGGCCACGCTATGAGATAAGAATGCCACGAGATGAGAGAGTTCGCACCATGAGAAGAGAGGAGCCCATTAATGGGGTTAGTATTGTCACGTCATGAGATAAGAAGGGCCACGTTATGAAATGAGAAGGGTCTCATGTCTTGGGATGAGAGATTCCAGAGAAAGTTATCACAAACGAGAAGATAGAGGATGTTAAAGACAGGGATCGGCAGACACGGATTGGGATAACATTGTGGCTATGAAAGGCGTTCATTGATCCAATTGATCTTATATTAAGACAACATAGGACGTATCTTTATGGAGTTGCATGATCGTCTGTGTCGATCGGCGTGTTAAGTGAAGATGATTATAATGATAAATGCGACAATAGACAATTAGAACGAAAATAACGAAAGCACAAAGTGGCCGCTGAAGAGGTCTTTTATATATATAAAAAAAAAAGATTAAGAGTTAACAGAAAATTCTCAAATTAGGTTAAGGCTGGACACGTAAAAAGTTTTGGGCACGCACACAAGGCACACGGATAAAATGAGTTAAAGGAACAACGAATAGAAATGGGTTAAAGCAAGAACTAGTTGTTGTTATAGTAACAATGAAGTTTGAATAAGGTATTCACATATTTTTGGGAATAATAAATTTCTTGATGATTAGAAAGACCTGCTGTCTACCTACTTAAATACCTACCTGCTTGTCTGTCTGCCAACTTATATACCTGTCTACATACTTATATACCTGTCTGCCTACTTATATACCTGTCTGCGTGTCTGTCTGCCTACTTATATACCTGTCTGCGTGTCTGTCTGCCTACTTATATACCTGTCTGCGTGTCTGTCTGCCTACTTATATACCTGTCTGCTTGTCTGTCTGCCTACTTATACACCTGTCTGTTTGTCTGTCTGCCTACTTATATACCTGTCTGTTTGTCTGTCTGCCTACTTATACACCTGTCTGTTTACCTGTCTGCCTACTTATATACATGTCTGTTTGTCTCTCTGCCTACTTATATACACCTGTCTGCTTGTCTGTCTGCCTACTTATATACCTGTCTATTTGTCTGTGCAGGGTTTGCAAATATTGCCGTTCCAAGTTTTGTATTCACCCTTTGTAAAGTTTATGCAAATTAATAAACTTGGACTGGCAATATTTTCAAACGCTGGACAGTCATTAAAAATACACCCTGTATATTGAGACGTCAGTCTTTGGAAAATATCCTGACCACTGGAAACTTCGATGGTAAAAAGAGGTAGAGGCAGACCAAGACGAATAACAAATATTTGATTGTTTAAGTCAGTGGTATAGAGAACAGACATGTGGAAAATTATGAATATCTTGGGTCATTGATTACCAACAACGGTGGCACAATGAAAGAAATTAAACGACGACTATCAATTGCTCTTCAAAGACTAAAACAACTGAATAAATTATGGAGTGGGACAGACAGAACTACAAAAATTAGATTTTTAAGAGCATGCATCTTTCCCATTGCAACATACGCCTGTGAGACCTGAACACTTACTAATCAAGCTGAACAGCGCATAAATGCCTTTCAATATAAATGTTATAGACGAGTTCTAAGAACATCTTGGGTAAAGAAAAGAACAAATGCATCCATACTTCAAGAGTTGAATATTGAAGAAGGTTGGCTATTAAAGACGATAAAACAAAGAAAATTGAAATATTTTGGTCACTTGAAACGTCATGAAAGTTTGGAGAGAACAATAATGGAGGAGTATATGTCTGGGAAGAGAGGAAGAGGAAGGCCAAAGAGAAGATGAGTGGCGGGTGATCTCCAGATGGGTGTATCGGACGCGGGAATCTGCAAAGGATATGCTACTGAATGAATGAATGAATGGTTGGAGAAATTAGATGTTGACAGCCAAGATTTATTGGACACGTTGTGAGAAGAAATAAATTTGAGACCTTGGTGATAACTGGCAAGATTGAGAAAAAAGAACAGGGGAGAGTCAGAGAAATAAATACCTGGATGGCTTGGCTACGTGGTATGGTCGTGACAAGAACACTGAGCTGATTCACGACTCTGTTGATCGTGTGAGATGGCGAAACATGACCGCCCACGTTTATCAGCATGGCACATAATGATGATGATAATGATGATGATGATGATGATGATGATGATGATGATGATGATGATGATGATAGAGGAATATCATCGAGAGAATTTATTCTTCGTCTTCCTCTTCTATGTTCATATTTCGAGGGAAGTGCTGCCCACCTAGTTATGTATGCACCTCGAAAGTCATTGATTCAGAACACCAAGGACCAATGTTTGCGCAGAGACATGATCACCCCCGTCAGTCGGCAATGCTCAGGATGATGATGATCTACTTAGCTCCTCCCTTCGGTTAATTTTCACTGCTACGCCCCTGAGTGTTTCCAAACTCCGAGTTCTTCGTGAGATCCACTGGGGGATTGAATGGATTATCCCCCTTGCGTTACCAGCTGGGCCCTAAGCTACTTAGACGCCCCTAAAAGAGCCGACGCTGACCCAGAACTCCTGGTAATGGCGTGTTTGGACATTTTGATTCTAGATGTAGAGATCGTCTGAACGCTTAAGTGACAATTTATGGCTATTTTGAAGATTTACTTCAAAAAGCCTAGCAATTTGGGCAGCTAAATCCATGGAAGATATCACAAGCACAAAAATGTTAGTAAGAGTATATGCTTCGGATAACTTTCCATTGCAGTTATCTTCTAAATCCAGTGACGAGTTTAGAGGCTAAGCACGGAAAATATAGCCTGTTCTAGAAGCTCATGTGACGGACAAAACTTCCGATATGGAAATATGGCTGGAGGTTTGAAAGGATATTTTGGAAATAAGCGTTTTATTTCTCTTTCGGGTGCGTTACGATTAGCTTATTACTAATCATGATTCTTTCGAGATTGTTGTTTATTTTACGATGTTCTGGTTGTTTTTCGCTGCGTTTTCTTTGTCTTTAATTTTCTTTACTTCTTAAATCAAAGATATATGTGGAGATCAGCATGATCGGAAAGATAAGAGCGCTTGTTCTGAACCTTCTGGTTACTGATAACAAGGCAGCGGGTTCAATCCCTACACCGATTAGTTAACTAAAATGCTGACTTCTCGCCCGTAACTTGGGGAGGTTAATTACAATTATCTCAAAAGTCGGAGTGGGTTCGCCTGATGGCGAGGGACACTGGTAATAGGGAAAGCTAGCCCACACACAAAAACCAGTCCAGTGTGGACTACGCTTGAGTTCACAGCCAGCGAACGAAGACACAAATATAGGGTGTATTTTTCATGACTGTGCAGTGTTTGAAAATATTGCCGGTCCAAATTTTGTATTTACCTATTATATGGCATGAACTTTACAGCAGGTGAATACAAAACTGGGACCGGTAATATTTTCAAACATTGCACAATCATTAAAAACACACCCTTTATTTGTGTTCATGTTAGTACAGTAACGGCTCCTGTCCCACACCAAGTGGCATGTCGGGTATGTGGTGTTGGTCCCATTTCTTATAGAATAACAGGCATTCGAGGATAGTGTGGTCAATATCAGACCTCCCGCTTTTACCCCCCGGAACATTGTTCCGGTAAATATTTAAGAAAGGTCGACCCAGAGCTCAGGCTAACGGTTTTTAAGATCATTCCAGTTGGATTCAATTTTGGAAGGCCCCGGTTAACGTCGGGGTTACATTCTGGGAAAACGCCATTTTAAGTGAAACGACGTATAGCGAAACACTATACATGTGTTTACACAGGTGACGACGGTATGGCGGAACGTAGCGACATAAAGGGAAGTTATGTCACATTGTGACAATGACGTTATAGCGATACGACGTAAACCGAAGCGACGTATAGTGGGGCCTTCTAGTACACGATTACCGCGACGGTCGGCTGACGCGCTAGTCACTATACTAGGTGGGTACACTGTGCTAGGTGGGTACACTATGCTAGGTGGGTACACTGTGCTAGGTGGGTACACTGTGCTAGGTGGGTACCCTGTGCTAGGTGGGTACACTGTGCTAGGTGGGTACACTGTGCTAGGTGGGTATACTGTGCTAGGTGGGTACACTGTGCTAGGTGGGTACCCTGTGTTCGTGTAACGAGGGTATACTAAAACTCTGGCATGTGAGCTTCCAATCTGGATGCCATAAAAGATGTGATTGCATTCCGTTCTAAAGTGATTATGTTTTCTCGGCATATCTGTTTGCGTCTTCAATGTTATATATATATAAATCAAATTGTATTTACCAATTTACATGCAGATGCGAGGCCATCTACATAGGCAGAACTGAGCGACAGTTACATTGCAGGGTGTCGGAACATATTCCGAATTGGTTGGACAAGATACTACACACAGAAGATGGTAGCCAAGGCAGGCCGACACACCGGAAAAGTCTGGCTTCATCGGTCGGGAGACACGTGCTCAAGAGTGGTCACGTGGTGGGATGAAACAGTGCCTTCCGTGTGTTGTTCAACACACAAAGTAGTCGATTGTTAAAGTTTGCTGAAGCTATACTAATCAACCTCCGTAAGCCGTCCTTGTGTAAGCAGAAAGACATGTTAGACAGTTTAAAATTACCGTGGTAGACAATCGACATTACTGTGCGAACATGTGTATATTTCAGTTTGAAGGATTTATCTAATTAATTCACGTAAGTTGTGTGATTTCTGCAGTATGTACCTGACGAGATGCAGCGAAATATGCCAGGCAATAAATCGTGCAATCTATTGTTTGTGTCTTCGTTATTCAAATATATATATATATATATATATATATATATATATATATATATATATATATATATATATATATATATATATATATTTATTTATATACAAACAAACACACACATACATACAACCACACACGCGCATGCACACACGCACGCACGCATGCGCGAACACGCCTTCACACGCACACACGCATGCGTGCACACGCCTCCGCACGCACGCATATTATTTCTCCCTTTCTTATAGAAACTATTTCTCTCTTTCTTATAGAACACTGTTTCTCTCTTTATTATAGAACACTGTTTCTGTCTTTCTTATATAAAACTGTTTCTCTCTTTCTTATAGACACTGTTTCTCCTATAGAACACTGTTTCTCTCTTTCGTATAGAGCACTGTTTCTCTCTTTCTTATAGACACTGTTTCTCCTATAGAACACTGTTTCTCTCTTTCGTATAGAGCACTGTTTCTCTCTTTCTTATAGAACACTGCTTCTCTCTTTCTTATAGAACACTGTTTCTCCTATAGAACACTGTTTCTCTCTTTCTTATATAAAACTGTTTCTCTCTTTCTGATAGAACACTGTTTCTCTCTTTCTTATAGAACACTGCTTCTCTCTTTCTGATAGAACACTGTTTCTCTCTTTCTTATAGAACACTGTTTCTCTCTTTCTTATAGAACACTGCTTCTCTCTTTCTTATAGAACACTGTTTCTCTCTTTCTTATAGAACACTGTTTCTCTCTTTCTTATAGAACACTGTTTCTCTCTTTCGTATAGAACACTGTTTCTCTCTTTCTTATAGAACACTGCTTCTCTCTTTCTTATAGAACACTGTTTCTCTCTTTCTTATAGAACACTGTTTCTCTCTTTCTGATAGAACACTGTTTCTCTCTTTCTTATAGAACACTGCTTCTCTCTTTCTTATAGAACACTGTTTCTCTCTTTCTTATAGAACACTGTTTCTCTCCTTCTTATAGAACACTGTTTCTCTCTTTCTTATAGAACACTGTTTCTCTCTTTCTTATGGAACACCGTTTCTCTCTTTCTTATAGAACACTGCTTCTCTCTTTCTTATAGAACACTGTTTCTCTCTTTCTTATAGAACACTGTTTCTCTCTTTCTTATAGAACACTGTTTCTCTCTTTCTTATATAAAACTGTTTCTCTCTTTCTGATAGAACACTGCTTCTCTCTTTCTGATAGAACACTGTTTCTCTCTTTCTTATAGAACACTGCTTCTCTCTTTCTTATAGAACACTGTTTCTCTCTTTCTTATAGAACACTGTTTCTCTCTTTCTTATATAAAACTGTTTCTCTCTTTCTGATAGAACACTATTTCTCTCTTTCTTATAAAACACTGCTTCTCTCTTTCTTATATAAAACTGTTTCTCTCTTTCTTATAAAACACTGCTTCTCTCTTTCTGATAGAACACTATTTCTCTCATTCTTATAGAACACCGTTTCTCTCTTTCTTATAGAACACTGTTTCTCTCTTTCTTATAGAACACTGCTTCTCTCTTTCTTATAGAACACTATTTCTCTCATTCTTATAGAACACCGTTTCTCTCTTTCTTATAGAACACTGTTTCTCTCTTTCTTATAGAACACTGTTTCTCTCTTTCTTATATAAAACTGTTTCTCTCTTTCTGATAGAACACTGCTTCTCTCTTTCTTATAGAACACTGTTTCTCTCTTTCTTATAGAACACTGCTTCTCTCTTTCTTATAGAACACTGTTTCTCTCTTTCTTATAGAACACTGTTTCTCTCTTTCTTATATAAAACTGTTTCTCTCTTTCTGATAGAACACTATTTCTCTCTTTCTTATAGAACACTGCTTCTCTCTTTCTTATATAAAACTGTTTCTCTCTCTCTTATAAAACACTGCTTCTCTCTTTCTGATAGAACACTATTTCTCTCATTCTTATAGAACACCGTTTCTCTCTTTCTTATAGAACACTGTTTCTCTCTTTCTTATAGAACACTATTTCTCTCTTTCTTATAGAACACCGTTTCTCTCTTTCTTATAGAACACTGTTTCTCTCTTTCTTATAGAACACTATTTCTCTCATTCTTATAGAACACCGTTTCTCTCTTTCTTATATAACACTGCTTCTCTCTTTCTGATAGAACACTGTTTCTCTCTTTCTGATAGAACACTGTTTCTCTCTTTCTTATAGAACACAGCTTCTCTCTTTCTTATATAAAACTGTTTCTCTCTTTCTTATAAAACACTGCTTCTCTCTTTCTGATAGAACACTATTTCTCTCATTCTTATAGAACACAGTTTCTCTCTTTCTTATAGAACACTGTTTCTCTCTTTCTTATAAAACACTATTTCTCTCTTTCTTATAGAACACCGTTTCTCTCTTTCTTATAGAACACTGTTTCTCTCATTCTTATAGAACACCGTTTCTCTCTTTCTTATAGAACACTGTTTCTCTCTTTCTTATAGAACACTGTTTCTCTCATTGTTATAGAACACCGTTTCTCTCTTTCTTATAGAACACTGTTTCTCTCTTTCTTATAGAACACTATTTCTCTCATTCTTATAGAACACCGTTTCTCTCTTTCTTATAGAACACTGTTTCTCTCTTTCTTATAGAACACTGTTTCTCTCTTTCTTATAGAACACTATTTCTCTCATTCTTATAGAACACCGTTTCTCTCTTTCTTATAGAACACCGTTTCTCTCTTTCTTATAGAACACTGTTTCTCTCTTTCTTATAGAACACTATTTCTCTCATTCTTATAGAACACCGTTTCTCTCTTTCTTATAGAACACTGTTTCTCTCTTTCTTATAGAACACTGTTTCTCTCATTCTTATAGAACACTGTTTCTCTCTTTCTTATAGAACACTGTTTCTCTCTTTCTTATAGAACACTGCTTCTCTCTTTCTTATAGAAAACTGTTTCTCTCTTTCTTATAAAACTGCTTCTCTCTTTCTGATAGAACACTATTTCTCTCTTTCTTATAAAACACTGCTTCTCTCTTTCTTATATAAAACTGTTTCTCTCTTTCTGATAGAACACTATTTCTCTCATTCTTATAGAACACTGCTTCTCTCTTTCTGATAGAACACTGTTTCTCTCTTTCTTATAAAACACTGCTTCTCTCTTTCTTATAGAACACTGTTTTTCTATATCTTATGAAACACTGTTTCTCACTTCCTTATAGAACATGAATTCTTATAATTGTGTATAAGTTAGTTGCAGTCGTTTCCACAATAAGAACCATCAGAAATAGAAAGCTCAGACCAGAAAAATACATTCAATGCGAATCAGTAAACTTAAAAAACCTCACAGACGAAAAGGTGAGGGAAATTTATGGGAAAGAACTAACTGAAATCTTTGTAAAATTACCTATAGAAAGGAAAACCGTGGAAGAAGAATGGTAGATGTTCAAATCAAGCATGTTAAATACTGAAAAAATAACATGTGGAACCACGTAAAACACAAAACACGGATAAAGAAAATAACAAGTTGGTGGGACACAGAGGTAAAGAAAGCTGTAAACGTCAAAAAGGAAAAAAAAAAAAAAAAAAACAATATAAAAAGTGGTTGAAGAGCAAACAGGAACGTGATTACATAGAATATAGAATAGCGAGAAGACATGTGAAAAGAATAGTAAAGAGGGAAAAATCAAAATAGATTGGGGGGAGTATGGAGAAACCCTAAATAAAAACTACAAGGAGGCAACTAGAAACTTCTACAGAAAGATAAATTGCAGTGAGAACCAGAGGAGACCCAACTGAAATAATTAACTGCGAAAATGGGGAACCAAGAGATGAACAAAAACAAATCCTAATAAGATGGAAACAATACTTCGAACAACTTCTCAACATTCCATCAGATGTCACAGGAATTCAAGAAACCGACACCGATGCCACCGAAGAACTAAAATCAGGCATGAGGCGTACTGAAAGAAGAAATTATAGAATCTGTCAGATTGGCCCCATTGAACAAATCACCGGCACAAGATGAAATACCAAATGAACTAATTAAAGCAGCAAGAGAAGTAGGAACAGCATGGCTACATAGACTATTCAACCACGTTTGGGTAGAACAACAGACACTACGAGACTGGGGAATTATCCTAATTTGGAAAAACAAAGGCAGCAAAAGAGACTGCACACAATACAGAGGCATTTCACTGTTGAGTTATACTGGGAAAATATTTAGCAAAATTCTTGAAAAAAGATTAAGAACTATTATAGAACCACAGCTAAGCGAAACACAACTTGGATTTAGGAAAAACAAAGGATGCACAGATGCCATTTTTTCTTTTAGACAATTTATAGAAAAATCAATCGAATTCAATGAAACACTCTACTTAGTCTTTGTCGACCAAGAAAACGCATTTGATAGAGTAGATAGAAACAAGCTGTGGGAAATCCTTAAACAATATAGAGTGAGTACACATCTAACAAACCTATGTAGAAGCTCATACAAAAACAGCGAATGCATAGTGAGAGCCACTGGAGGAAACTCAGACCCTTCCCCATAAGATCCGGAATACGACAAGGTTGTGTCATGTAGCCCCCTCTCTTGTTCATAACATATGTAGACAACATATGTAAAGAAACCAGCAGACGGAGACCGCAAAAACACCGCATGACGAGAACACAGAAGAAGAACCATCTGCAAATCTAACCATTATAGAACTTCTTTTTGCGGACGACCAAGCACTAATAGCAACATCAGAAGCTGAATTACAAGACCACATGAATAGTCTAAACGAACTGTGTAGGGAACATAACATGGAAATTAGCACAAGTAAAACAGAGATATTGACTATAGCTAAAAAAAAGTCCAACAATTCACCTAAACGAACATCCCTTGAAACAAGTAAAGAGTTTCAAGTATCTAGGAAGTATAATATCATCAACTGGCAGATCAGAAGACGAGATCGGAAATAGATGCAATAAGGCAAACCAACGCATTGGACAAATGGCACAAATACTAAAGAACAAACATGTATCAACAATTACTTAAAAAGCACTTTACAACACAATCTTCCTACCAACTCTATGTTACCAATGCCAAACCTGGACAATGACAGAAAAAGAGAAAAGAAAAATCACAACAAAAGAAATGAGATTCCTGAGAAGAATACTCAATGTATCAAGAAGAGATAAGATCAGAAATGAAGAAATCACCACTAAAGTGGGGGTTATGGCTGCGCTAGATTTTATTAGAAGGCAGCAAGTCAAATGGTTTGGCCGTGCAAGTAGGTTACCAATTAACAGTGTACCACAACAAGCAATGTGTACAGACAGAGGGAAGCAGAGGAAGAGGCCGACCACATAAACGATGGACGCAGGAAATAACAGAGTCCATGGGAATATCGATACATGAAGCCCTTAAGCGGGCACTCTCCCGCTGCTTAATACTTTACCTCAACACCGCAAGGTACAAGATAAACATGGTGAAATGAGATGAGATGAATTAGTTACATATCCTTTACAGGGCGTTGCAGCCAACACCAGCATTTTTTGCTGTTGTGATCTTGGCAAGTTTACGTTCAGTAGTTTGCCATTGCTTTCTGAACGACCGGCACCTATACCATTTTGTAAAAAAACAACGCAATGGGTCTGCTGCCAAATCGCACGAAGATGTGTTTCGAACGCGGGTATGCGCGATCACGATCTGCGACCGTAAACCCTTCACCACGGAGCCGGCATAATTGTGTGTAAGCTTGCATACTGTCCTAATTTCATTAGCCACAACCTTCGGAAAGCCAGGCAGGCGGCGTAATTACTTGGCCACGGAAACTCCCTATGTAGTGAAAAAGGGATCTAGCCACCTCATCTTTTTATAACGAAACACGAAAATTAAAAAAAAAAACACATTATATCGAAGAATCTCGACGGATCAATGAAATACTCAAAGATACAGCCAAAGGTTTCGGCCTTCGTCAGCACAGAAAAGAAAAAGAAAAAAAAAGAAAAATACAGAACGACACAACTACTTGAAAAACATTACGTGAAAATGTAAATATAAAAGTTACTTATCTTATCCTTGTTGTGGGCCGGACACGTCTTTCATGGGATCTGCTTGTTTGATTCCAAGTTCCCAAGGGATGATAGCTGTTCAACTCATACCAAGCGCTTTGAAGACTTGTTCATGCTTGCTTGGGATTTGCAGATACAATTTTCTAGGAAATGAGGTAGCCAGTCTCAAGCCAATCCACCTTAGAGGCCTCTTGCGGCATGCTTGGTAGGTTATAGTATTGCTATTCTATGCTTTCCTTATGGGCAGTGATAATGCAAGGGCGACCTTTACTTTATGAACTTTAAATACGACAGCATCATTTAATTAAGCATATTTTCTTTCGTAAAGTTAGGCCGTCATCAACATGTTTTAGAACCACTGCTTGTAACCACTTCTGAGACGACAGACCCCAAGGAACAGATATATGGAGTGTTTAATGGAAACTTTACTTAAGGAGAATTATCAATATAAATTTTGATTAATTCTTCTCATTCTACGGCTATTCAATTACCATCATATAAATAAATCTTCTGTGGTATTTTAATTAACACAAACAGTTAAAACTTTCGCATTCTGACTTTTCTATTAAAAGACACTTTTGGATGATATTAATTCATTAGCTGGGTAATTATTTATGAGACCGAACGGTTCCAAAAATGTACGTGGGTGGGGTATAGTTTCCATACACAGTAAGTTGGACGGAATGATTCAGTGGTACGGTGTACACCTCAAGCTTAAAACGTCTTGAGTCGGAATCAAGTTGTAAATGTGTATACAATAAAGAAGAAAAAAAAATACCATTATCACCCAGTGCCTTGTCGGCTGGTGTGGACGATCATGCCTCTCCACAAATTGCGATCTCCAACGGCATGGACCAATTCGTGTGTTGACTCCCTTCCGTGTCATGACACAAGATTGTCAAGAGAGCCGTGTGTTGCCGGGGCCCATAAGGGAAGCAAAGAATAGCAACACTGCAGCCTACCACGCATGTCGTAAGAGGCGACTAAGGAGGCTTGATGGTTCCGTCGCCCTGCTACTGAGTGAGTGCGTGGCGCGACACTGTGAGCGTTGAGTTTCGAGTGAAATGCTTTTGAATCTTCCCGAGGGTTTTTGGAACGTGACTGCATGTTCGGAGCGATGGCGGATGGCTATGTCCCAGAGTTGACCGGTTTTTGCCTTTTGCAGAAATGCTTGGCTGCTGGGCTTCTGGTTGACTGCCACTGCCATCGACGATGAACTGTATTTCGTGGATTGTGTGGGTGAACATCTAGGAAACATCCAGATAGGAAAATGACTGCCGATTCCATCAGAAATGAACTGGGTGTTTTGTGGGGGACTATTGTGTTGACATTCTGGCGGCATTATGCACAGTGTATCTGTGCGGGCTATTGTTTGTCGAGACTCCTGTCTTTTCCACTTTTCACATTGGGCAGCGGGGAGCGTTTTGTGTGATATTCACTGGCACAGGAACGGAGCATAATGGGGACGACCCGTTGCTGTGAAGTTGGAACTGCGACTAACTAACTAACTAACTAACTAAGATTGTCAAGAATTTTCGCAAGTTGCCTTCCTCTATCTCTCTTTCCGTAATTCTTTCCGGTTGTCACAACATGTTCTAATTTTTGTCTTTTCATAATATGGCTAAAGAATGATGACTGCTTCTTTTTGTAATAAGTTGTCTTTCCGACTTAGTTTCCCTCAAAATGTCCAGATTGCTCATTTTGGCTGACCAATTAATTTTCAGCATTCTGTTACACGGTGATTTTGTTTGTTTGTTTGTTTGTTTGTTTGTTTGTTCGTTTGTTTGTTTGTTTGTTTGTTTCGATTCTCGCACAAGTAACGTTCCTCGCGGGATATACGGGATTACAGAGAAAGTCGCTAACGCCAAGGCCAGGGAGTCCGGCCTACACGGTGATAGACTCACATATTTACAGACCATTCCATGGTCAATATAACCACGTCTGTGAGGTCATTGTTAACTTTTGGTACACTTAACAGTTCAAGGGTTGTGTTTAATTTCGGTGTAATTCTTCTCAAGTCTAACCTGTGGAATTAACTCTTCCCTAAACATGATAAGGCTTTCTTTCACATGGGTGATCACTACTCTCCGACACCCTTTATCACATGATAGTTTAATGATTAAAAAAAACAAAAACATGTCAAGAAGAAGTTTTCTGCTATGTGTCTGTGATACGAAAGGGTCATGACACGTGGCAGGCCTGAAAGCACGGAGGAATGGGTGATCAATCTCCTCCTCTAATAGCGGACGACGAACACCGGTGGAAACAAGTACAGAACCCTTTTGCACGCGTGGAAGCGTTTTGTGTGTATGATGCCAGCTCCATAATGTTTAAGACCAATGGGCGGACGGCAAAGATGCAATAAGTATCACGCCGGAGTCGTTACCTTCCCTGGGCATTACTTAGTACCTGTTAGAGGCTGGGTCGCGCTGGAAAACTACCGTGCATCCCTGTTAGCAGATAAAGGAATGCTTCTTTGTTAGCAGATAAATGAATGCCTTTCTGTGAGCAGATAAAAGAATGCCTCTCTGTTAGCAGATAAAAGAATGCCTCTGTGTTAGCAGATAAAATAATGCCTCTCTGTGAGCAGATAAAAGAATGCCTCTCTGTTTGCAGATAAAAGAATGCCTCTATTTGAGAAGGTAAAAGAATGCCTCTCTGTGAGCAGATACAAGAATTCCTCTCTGTGAGCAGATAAAAGAATGCCTCTCTGTGAGAAGATATAAGAATGCCTCTCTGTGAGATGATACAAGAATTCCTCTCTGTGAGAAGATATAAGAATGCCTCTCTGTGAGAAGATATAAGAATGCCTCTCTGTGAGAAGAGAAAAGAATGCCTCTCTGTGAGCAGATAAAAAAATGTCTCTCTGTGAGCAGATAAAAAATGCCTCTCTGTGAGCAGATAAAAAATGCCTCTCTGTGAGAAGATATAAGAATGCCTCTCTGTGAGAAGATATAAGAATTCCTCTCTGTGAGAAGATATAAGAATGCCTCTCTGTGAAAAGATACAAGACTGCCTCTCTGTGAGATGATACAAGAATTCCTCTCTGTGAGATGATACAAGAATGCCTCTCTGTGAGCAGATAAAAAATGCCTCTCTGTGAGCAGATAAAAAATGCCTCTCTGTGAGTAGATAAGACAATGCCTCCCGATGAGCAAATATAAGAACAAAACTAATTATAAAGAGGATTTGTCCCAGCCAACGAATGCATTAGAAATCACTAGAATTTAATTGAATACAGAGAGGCAGCATGTGATCAACGGAAACAACATTAAAATACAAGGGAAAAGTTAATAGTATATCCTTAACATGACGTCGCAATCATACCAACATTTTTAACTGTTTGTGATTTTTGGGGGAAGGTTTACCTTCAGTTATACATAATCAGTGTAAATAAACAAACTAAAGCTAATTCTCTATAAACGCATAAACTACGGTATAGCTGTGGAAATATAAGCACGAGAAGCGTAGATCAACTTTACAAAAGTATAATTACAAAAGGAACAAAAAAGACGAAGACAAGATGAAAATACAGAGCACATTGAGGCAATAAACATTCATCGGGAAAACAACAACAAACATCAAACCACATCATTACAAAACAAAGGCGTAGACAACACTAAAGCTACCACATTAACTGTAATTTCAGTCTTTGTGTGTGTGTGTGTTGTAGTTTGTTTAATGTCGTTTGCCAATGAAAACTTGTCGCTGCAAAGTCCTATGTTTTCTTTGTAATTGTAAATATGTAAAGCGGACATTACTTCGTGTTTTCCAATTGTTTAAAATTGTTTCTGCTACGCTTGGGTTAAAACGCATGCTCAATAAAGTGGCGTTTAGCAGACTTCACAGTGAACATCGAACAACAACAGAGAAACAAGCAGCTGGCTTCAAACCGCTGTTGGCGAAATAATACTGATCTGACGAAAGCCAATTTTCCCACAACAAAGTCGACTTCATTATTTTGTAGTAGCCTTCATATGACTCCGACCCAACAATTAACTCCCAAAGCCAGCCTGGACTTCAATCTCTGCCGCCCCGCCCTTTTCTGCAGACATCTGTTCCCGGGTCTTGCCAGAAGATCCATTTCCACGAACTTTGAGGATCATTTGACTTGATGTCTTGGCGGATTCCGGGCAAAGAAAATTAGGTCATTTTGCTACTGTTCGTCATTGAGTCGGGCTATGGTTGGGATTTCATTTTCTCATTAATGTAGTAGGGTGGTTTTCAGACATGGGGGGAAGGCAATTAATTTGTTTTGATCGTGTGTTCATTTTGTTAATTTCTGATTTGTAATATCTGTCCAGCTAACGGGAATGTTCCTCAGCTATACATCCACGCATCTGGTCTTCTCTTGCCTACCCATTGGCTGTGAGGAATGAAATCCGATGAGCTGCTGTTTAAAATGTTGCATGTCTTTTAAAGGACGTTGCGGTCAACCACAACCTCAAGTTTCTTTACTAGACAATTTTACGTTGAATAGTTTGCCATTGATTTCTGAACGAGAAGTCGCCGTTACAATCCCAGTGACCGGCTACTCGGTCGTCAGGGCAACGGAAGCTTTAAAAGCCATGATCGATTCGGATACGTTGACCTATTACCACAGTAAAGCTGTGAAAATGCAATGAGTAAATTAACACATACCAAACGTAGAATGGGTCAGCTTTACAAAAAACACAATGACAAGTGACAGAATTGACGTTGCAGCTAGAAAGACTTTACCAGCACCAAAATAAAAAAAAAAAAATAAATAAAAAACACTAACACAGTCACAAAATAGTTGCATGTTCTTTACAGGATGTCACAATCAATCCCACTATGTATTGTCTGTTTGTGATTTTCTAGACAATTTTATGTTCACTAAATTACCATGATAAAACAAGAAAACTTGCATATTGTGGTCACATTAAACGTCATGAATGTTTGGAGAGAACAGTAATGGACGGGTATACAAGGTATGCCTGAGAAAAGAGGAAGAGGAAGGGTAAAGAGAAGATGGGTGCAGGATGTGGCGGATGATCTCCAGATTGGTGTATCGGATGCGGGCCATCTTGCTTATGACCGAGAGGTGTTCCGGAAGGTTGTTATGGGAGCTAGGTTCTGCTAAGGAAATGTTGCTAAATGAAATGAATATATGAGATTACCATTGCTCTCTGAACGACCATACTCACACTATTGGACAAATCAACGTTAAGCGACCTGCTCCAAAAATCGCTTGCAACTTATTTCGAACCCAGTATATCGGAATTGTGAAATTACGTTCACTAACCCCCAGTCACAGGCGCCGAGACATCAACACAAGCACATTCATCATCATCATGCGCTTTGCCGATAAGCGGGGGCGGTAAAATGTCTCATCTCACGCGATCACCAGTGTCGTGGATCAGCTCAGTGTTCTTGTCTCGACCATACCACTGACCAAGCCATCCAGGTATCTACTTCTCTGTCTTCCATTTGTTCTCTTCACCTCGATCTTACCAGTTGTCACCAATTTCTCGAATTTCTTTCTTCTCATAACGTGGTCAAAAATTGTGACTGTCCACGTCTAATTTCACGAATCAGTTTACGGTTTTCATTTATTTATTAGGGGACTTCAATGCAAAAGTAGGAAATCAAGGTGATAGATACACAGTAGGAAACTATGGTTTAGGAGAGACAAGTGAAAGAGGATACAGACTCGTAGAGTTGGCAAAAGAACAAGAAATGATTGTAGGAAACACCTGGTTTAAGCAACACCCTAGAAGATTATGGACATGGAGGAGTCCTGATAACAGGATTAGAAACTAGATTGACTATATTCTGATTAGCAGAAGATTTAGAAACGTGTTAACTATAGAAAACAGTTCCCAGTGCTGATTGTTATAGTGACCACCGATTACTTACAGGAACATTGAGGATATAGTTGAAGAAAGTCAAGTATATAACAGGAAACACTAAATATGATTTGTGTACATTGAGTAATGACAAGGAAATACAAAACAAATTCAACATAGAAGTACAGAACAGATTTGATACATTGTCTGATCTAAGATTCTATTCCAGGATGTGGATGATCAATGGGAAATGTTGAAGAATTCAATCAGTTTGGCTACAGAAACAACTATTCCAAAATTAAAGAAGGTGGGTCGTAAGAAATGGATGACTGAAGAAATTTTACACCTAACGGAAACAAGAAGACTCAACAAAAATAATTCTGCCAAATATGAAGAAATTCACAGAAAAGTCAGAATATTATGTAAGGAGGCAAAAGAAGCATGGCTTGAGGAAAAGTGCTTAGAAATTGAAAAACAACACAACAGTCAAAGTACCAAATTAGTGCACAAAAGAATTCAGGAACTTACTAATAAAAGAACAAGTACATCAACAGGCTGTCTAAAAACTAAAGATGGCAAAATCATAATAGAAAAAAATCAGATTATACATGTATGGACAGATTATGTGAAAAACCTTTATGAGGATAACAGAGAGGAACAGTATATTAGATTTGATAATGAAGGACCGCCAATTTTGAAGATGGAGGTTCGAAATGTTCTTAAGCATATGAAAGCTGGCAAGGCCCCCGGTGCAATTAATATCACAACAGAAATGATTAATGATTAAGAAGAATATGAACTAGATCAAGTCAGACTGCTGAACAAATTATATGATACTGGAGATATACCTTCTGAATTATGTAACTCTGTTTTTATTACAATCCCAAAGAAATCAGGAGCTTTGGAATGTGTTCAACATAGAACAATTAGTATAATGAGTCACATCACAAAGATTTTGCTAAGAATTATCATGTAAAGAGTGAGAAAGAAATTACAACCTGAAATAGGGAAAGAACAATGTGGGTTTGTAGAAGGAAAGGGTACAGTAAATGCTGTGTATATGCTGCGAACAGTTATTGAACGTGCTATAGAAGTAAACTAGAATATACATCTTTGTTTTATTGACTACACAAAGGCTTTTGATAGAGTTAGACATGTCAACATGGTGGATATGCTTGCAGATCTACAAATTGATGGGAAAGACATTAGACTTATAAAAAACATATATTGGAAACAACAAGCTGCCATAAAGATTGATAATGAAGTGGGACAATATCAGCCTATTAAGAGAGGTGTTAGGCAGGGATGTGTAATGTCTCCAGATCTTTTTTTCCATGTACAGTGAAAATATTTTCAGAAATGTAGAGGATATAAATGGAGTCAGCATTGGAGGACGAAACATTAGATATGCAGATGATAAGTATTAATTGCAGACAATGTGCAGGATCTGCAACAATTAGTAGATGCGGTTGTTGTACACAGTGAGCAACTGGGGTTAGAATTAAATTGTAAAAAGTCACAGGTTATGGTCGTCACTAAGAAGAACGAAGTACCACAATGTAATATACAAGTAAATGGGGATATTCTTCAACAAGTGAATCGGTACAATTATCTCGGAACAGTCATAACATCTGATGGGAGATGCCTTGAAGAGATTAGAACAAGAATCGCCATGGCGAAAGTAGCCTTTAGCCAGATGAAAAACATTCTGACCAATAAAAAGATGTCAATTGAAACAAGAAAAAGAGTGTTGAGGGGATACATAGAGCCTGTTCTGTTGTATGGATGTGAAACTTGGACAATGTGCAGTCAAGGTGAAAAACATCTGATGGCTGCAGAAATGTGGTTTCTGAGGAAAATGCAAAGAATACCATGGACAGACAGAAAAACCAATGACCAAGTACTGCAGGAGACAAATGAAACTCGTAAACTGATTAGAGAAATTAGACGTAGACAGTCAAATTTTTTTGGACATGTTATGAGAAGAAATGGATTAAAGAACTTAGAGGAAGACCGAGAGGAAAATACCTGGATGGCTTGGCCACATGGCATGGACGAGACAGGAACACTGAGCTGATCCACGACTCTGGTGATCGAGTGAAATGGCGAGTCATGACCGCCCACGCTTTCCGGCATGGCACATGATTGATTGATTGATTGAATTTGACCCATTGCACTTGTGGTGGTATCTGTGTCTGTATATCTTTACTTATTTATTTGTGTGTGTATGCGCGCGCGAGCGTGTGTGTGTGTGAGAGAGAGAGAAAGAGAGAGAGATAGAGAGAGAGAGAGAGAGAGAGAGAGAGAGAGAGAGAGAGAGAGAGAGAGAGAGAGAGAGAGAGAGAGAGAGAGAGAACATTTGTGGGTTTTATATCTGCTGTAAGTTCGGGAAAATAACTGTCTTATCTGTTTCTTTGTTTTACCGTATCTCTAAATGGTGCCACATATTTTGTCCATATTTTTGTAAATATCTATGATTGCCACACGGTGAACCCGCAGCGGGCCTGCTTGAGGTTAGACACTCCACAAACAATTAAAAGCAAAAAAAATAATATATATATATATATATCCAGAAACGGGGATCAATGCTAACGGGTTATTAAAAAAAAAATAAACAACAACGATTCAACAAAACAATTAAACGTGTCGACTACTATCTTCATCAGTGAACCGATAATACTCAACTTGACAGCTGAAGGACAACAGGTTGATGATTTTCGTTAAAACATATGGATTACTGTGACTATGGAGGTCGGCGTGCCGGAAATGCATACGCGTGCTGATGGCGAGGTAGTCGGTTCAACCCTTACGACGGTCAGCTACTACTACTACTACTACTACTACTACTACTACTACTACTACTACTACTACTACTACTACTACTACTACAGTTGCTACACTACTGCTGTTACTACTACTACTACTACTACTACTACTACTACTACTACTACTACTACTACTACTACTACTACTACTACTACTACTACTACTCCTGCTGCTGCTGCTGCTGCTACTGCTGCTGCTTCTGCTGTTACTACTTCTATTGCTACTAGTACTATTACTACCCTTTGCCTCCTACCCACTCCAGTGGGTATGGTCCCCACAAAACCCCCTCCTTAAATCTCTCCCACACACTCAATCCCAAATCCAAGAATCATTAAACAACTTGCATCATCTGTAATTATGCCTTTAACTAGCAGTCGCTCTAAGTCTTCGAAGCACCTTCTCTTGCACATTGTGTATTTTCGAATTATCGATCCTCTTCAAACCCAACAGATTCGCTCGTCGTGGCCTCACACTCTGTACTACACAACACAAGCGGAGCTGTCCAAATGAATACATTGTGCATCTGTTACTTTAGTCGTCTTTGGTTCGTTTTACCTCTGGGAGTCACTGTTATCTGTTGGGGTAACATCCCTGCATTCTGGGCAAGCCCATAGGTTATCAGATCCATAACATATGCATCATCTTTCGGCGGCTAATAGTGGCAGTTCTGTATTGGTGACGAGGTGGCTAATAGTGGCAGTTCTGTATTGGTGACGAGGTGGCTCGAGGTGGCTAATAGTGGCAGCTCTGTATTGGTGACGAGGTGGCTAATAGTGGCAGTTCTGTATTGGTGACGAGGTGGCTAATAGTGGCAGTTCTGTATTGGTGACGAGGTGGCTAATAGTGGCAGTTCTGTGTTGGTGACGAGGTGGCTAATAGTGCCAGTTCTGTATTGGTGACGAGGTGGCTAATAGTGGCAGTTCTGTATTGGTGACGAGGTGGCTAATAGTGGCAGTTCTGTATTGGTGATGAGGTGGCTAATAGTGCCAGTTCTGTATTGGTGACGAGGTGGCTAATAGTGGCAGTTCTGTGTTGGTGACGAGGTGGCTAATAGTGGCAGTTCTGTATTGGTGACGAGGTGGCTAATAGTGACAGTTCTATATTGGTGACGAGGTGGCTAATAGTGGCAGTTCTGTATTGGTGACGAGGTGGCTAATAGTGGCAGTTCTGTATTGGTGACGAGGTGGCTAATAGTGGCAGTTCTGTATTGATGACGAGGTGGCTAATAATGGCAGTTCTGTATTGGTGACGAGGTAGCTAATAATGGCAGTTCTGTATTGGTGACGAAGACTCTCATTCTTCCGATGTACGCTCGTGTCTGATCGTACCAGTTCTAATTTCAAATTCTCTTATTCTGGACAACAAAGTGGATTAACTGGCGTTAAAACCCTTAGCTCTCGACATCTCTCTAAGGGCGTTAATAACATCGTCACGATGGGCGGTTTCATTCCGCACATTTGGACTTCTCAGTCAGAAAGCAATAGTATATTACTTCTTGAAGGTAATCTTCCCTAGAACATCATTCTGGATGTGTGTGTGTGTGTGTGTGTGTGTGTGTGTGTGTGTGGTGTGTATGTGAATGTGTGTAGGTGTGTGTGTGAATGTGTGTAGGTGTGTGTTTGTGTATGTGTCTAGGTGTGTTGGTGTGTGTATGTGTGTGTATGTGTGTATGTGTGTGCGTTTGTGTGTGCGTTTGTGTGTATGTGTGTGTATGCGTGTGTATGTTCTGTATGTGTGTATGTGTGTGTATGTGTGTATGTCTGTATGTGTGTATGTATGTGTGTGTATGTATATGTGTATGTGTGTTTATTTGTATGTATGTGTGTATGTATGTGTGTATGTATGTGTATGTGTGTATGTCTGTATGTGTGTATGTGTGTGTATTTGTATGTATGTGTGTATATTTGTATGTATGTATGTATGTGTGTATGTATGTGTGTGCGTGTGTATGTCTGTGTGTATGTGTATGTATGTGTGTGTATTTGTATGTATGTGTGTATGTGTGTGTGTATGTGTGTATGTATGTGTGTATGTATGTGTGTATGTGTGTATGTCTGTATGTGTATGTATGTGTTTGTATTTGTATGTATGTGTGTATGTGTGTGTATTTGTATGTATGTATGTATGTGTGTATGTATGTGTATGTATGTGTGTGCGTGTGTATGTGTTTTTGCGTCCGCTCGCTTTGAACTCAAGCGTAGTCCATACATGTGCTACCACTTCTAGCGCACGGGACTCATGTTAACGTGTGGATTAGCTTTCCCTATTACCAGTACCCATAACCATCAGGCGAACCCACTTCGACTTCTGGGGTACTTGTAATTTACGTCTCCAAATCAAGGACGTGATCTCTACATTTTAATCCAAGTGACCGGTGTATGCGTTGAACCCGTTACCCCGGCATCAGCACACAGGAAGTTTATAAGCGAGCGTGCTTAACCATTCAGTTATGCTGACCTCACCATGGGGATGATGGCAACGTCCTGCAAAGAAAATTCACCGTTTACTAGAAAAGTGTAAATCATACTAGCTTTAAATCGTGCTATCACTTTAGTCCTATCAATTTGCAAATCTTGCTAACTCATATATCGTGAGGTTCGAATCCTCAATAGGTCAGAGGATATTTATCTCACACAAATTAAATATGAAAAATGTAAACTGTATGCAGTATGGAGATTGCTGGTTAAGGGGTTTTAAATCCTTTCTGCTTGCACAATACCGGCTGCAACGGCCTAATTGTTAATGCCTCACTATATTTGAGCAATGGTTTATTGTTCGCGGAATTCAGTATATGAAACGCGTTTTCTATGTTCACGCTATGACTGCATGTTATTATGTGTTGAGAAATCGACGAACTTTAAATTATGAGCCTTTACATTCCATTCCATCTAGCATTGGCACAGTGCTACGTGAAGATAGGGTAGGTTAGGTTGGTTTCGTTAAGTTTGGCTCAGTTTTAATTTAACTTAGTATAGTTTCATTTTAGTTTAGTTTGACTTGATTTGGTTTAATTTAGTTTGGTTTCGTTTAGCGTAGTTAAATCGAATTGGATTTGCTTTGCGTTAGTGTACTTTAGATTACATTATTTTGGCTTACTTTAGTTTAGGTTACTTTGGTTTAGTTTACTTGGGATCAGCATAGCTTAGTTAGTTTAGTTTAGTTTAAATTGGTTGTCTTATGTGTGGTTAAGTTGTGTTTAGCTTAGTTCATTTAAGCTTCATATAGTTTAGTTGGGTTTGATTTAGTTTAGCTAGGTTTCACTTCGTTTAGTATGGTCTGCTTTCCATTAGTTTAATTTAGTTTGGTTTAAAGGCAAGAAGTTTGATTTATTGTCACCGGATTTTATCCCGTTAGTTTAGTGTAGTTTGGTTTGTTTAGTGTAGTTTGGTTAGTTTAGTATTATTTTATTAAGTTCATTGTAGTTTGATTAGTTTAGTATTATTTGGGTTAATTCAGTTTAGTTCGGTTAGTTTAGTATTATTTGGTTAAGCTCAGTGTAGTTTGGTTAGTTTATTATTATTTGGTTAAGTTCAGTGTAGTTTGATTAGTTTAGTATTATTTGGTTAAGTTCAATGTAGTTAGGTTAGTTTAGTGTATTTTGGTTACGTTCAGTGTAGTTTGGTTAGTTTAGTATTATTTGGTTAAATTCAGTGTAGTGTTAGTTTAGTATTATTTGGTTTAGGTCAGTGTAGTTTGGTTTAGTTTAGTGTAGTTTGGTTTAGTTTATTGTATTTTCTTTTAGTTCAGTGTAGTGTGGTTAGTTTAGTATTTTTTTTGGCTTAGTTCAGTGTAGTTTGGTTTAGTTTAGCGTAGTTTGGCTTAGTTCAGTGTCGTGTGGTTTAGTTTCGTGTATTTTGTTTTAGTTTAGTGTAGTTTGGTTTAGTTTAGTGTAGTGTGGATTAGTTTAGTGTAGTTTGGTTTAGTTTAGTGTAGTTTCGTTTAGTTTAGTGCAGTTTGATTTAGTTTATTATCATTTGCTCTTGTAGTTTAATTTACCCGGAACTGTAGCAACAGGGCTACGAACGCAATTCGCAATCCCGCATACCGCGTTCGAAACACAGCTGCATGCGATTTGGAAGCGGACCGCTTTGCGTTGGTTTTCATACAATGGTATGAGTGCTGGTCGTTCAGAAAGCAATGGCAAACATCAACGTAAAATTGCTTATACATCTCAAACAGCCAAATAATGCTGGGGCTGACTGCGCCGTCAGTAAAGGATATGAAGGTAACTTTAGTTTAATTTAGTGTAGTTTGGTGAAGTTAACCTTCATTTAGTTCAGCCACTGAATGCTGAGTAATGTCCACTCGCACAACCACATGTAATTCTCTCTTGATTTCCTATTAACAATATCTACTTTCTTTTTTCTTCACATGTGAACATCTCAGCCTGCCAATCTTCTCTGCACGCTATATTTCTCCCTCATTGTACAATTACATCTTTTCCTCTCAAATGTTCTTTCGTTTCTGTTTTTTGTCCTTTTCCGCTTCATCAATTTTCCCAGCACATTTTATGGTTATAATTTTCCCCTCACCGCCTCGGTCTGTTTGCTCTTTTGTCTAACCTTGAAAAACGATCGCAAGCAATCTTTCCCTATCTCTCTCTCTCTCCCTCTCTCTCTCTCCCCTCTCTCCACATCTCTCCCTCTCTCTCCGTAACCAGGACACGTGAGTGTGACAGTATTACAGCGGTTATATAATCCCACTCTACTCTTATCATTGTTTTAAGAAATCCGTCTCGATTAACCCTCTTGAGTACCCACTCTTCCAGGTTGTTCTTTGATGGAATGATTATCCCAGCCGTCTGAACTTTTCTTCTCAATTGCCACCAAGCTGCGTGAAATGCCGTCCACTCTCCATTAGTTGTCATTGTATAACAGAACCCGGGATTTCTTGTGTTTGTTCTCGTCTTGTACGTTGTAGCTATTGTGTCCTGCTTCTGGGAGTTTCAGTTTTATTAGGTTTCGCCAGGCGCAATGATTTCAATAGTATAGGCGCCTGCTGTTGTAGCCCGGCCGCTGTGGCGTAGTGACTTTCCCCTCGACTCTCAGCCCAGTGGCCAAGGGTTCGATTCGCATCGGGGCGGAATCGAATTTTTAAATTGACCTGGGTTCCCAGGGAGTTTCAGACTCAAATGGGTACCAAGAAATACTTTTGGAAGTCAAGGTGGTCAATTTTATACTGACCTTACCCTTAACTAAAAGACAAATATCTGTTGCTCTTTAAAGTCTAAATCAACTGAATAAATTGTGGAGAGATACAGATAGAACTAAACAAATTAGATTTTTAAGAGCATGCATGTTTCCCATTGCAACATACGCCTGTGAGGCCTGGACACTTACTAAACAAGCTGAACAGCGCATAAATGCCTTTGAATATAAATGTTATAGACAAGTTCTAAGAATATTTTGGATAAAGAAAAGAACAAATACATCCATACTTCAAGAGCTAAATATTGAAGAAGGTGGTCTAGTAAAGACGATAAAACAAAGTAATTTGAAATATTATCGTCACTTGAAACGTCAGGAAAGTTTGAAGAGAAGAATAATGGAGGGGTATATGCCTGGGAAGGGAGGAAAAGGAAGGCCAAAGAGAAGATGGGTGCAGGATGTGGCGGATGATCTCCAGATGGGTGTATCGGATGCCGGACATCTTGCATATGATCGAGAGATTTTCCAGAAGGTTGTTATGGGAGCGAGGTTCTGCAAATGACATGCTACTGAATGAATGAATGACATGCTCCACCAAGTGCCGATTGGTCTATAAAAAAAAGTGTTTGTATATCCTTTACAGGACATCGCTGTCAACATCAGCATCTTTCAGCTGATTGTTGATTTCTTGGCAAGCTTACGCTCATTTGTTTGCCATTGCTTTCTGAGCGACCGGCTCACATACCCGGTATGTTACCGACGCGGTTAGAACCGCTACTAATTCTCGCCGTCGTCACGTTACTCACGAGAATATACTGGATTACGGAGAAAGTCGCTAACTCTAGGCCAGGGAGACCGGTGATTGATCTATACAATATGGTTATAGCACCCTATACCCAATGAGAATGACTAACTTTACTTCTATTGTAGAGTATTGGATTCGATCCAGTGTTAACTTTAATGCTTTTGTAGAGCCATGGATTCGATTCAGTGCTAACTTTACTGCTATTGTAGAGCCATGGATTCGATCCAGTGCTAACTTTACTGCTATTGTAGAGCCATGGATTCGATCCATTGTTAACTTTACTGCTATTTTAGAGCCATGGATTTGATCCATTGCTAACTTGACTGCTATTGTAGAGCCATGGATTCGATGAAGTGCTAACTTTACTGCTGTTGTAGAGCCATGGATTCGATCCATTGTTAACTTTACTGCTATTGTAGAGCCATGGATTTGATCCATTGCTAACTTGACTGCTATTGCAGAGCCATGGATTCGATGAAGTGCTAACTTTACTGCTATTGTAGAGCCATGGATTCGATCCATTGTTAACTTTACTGCTATTGTAGAGCCATGGATTCGGTAAAGTGCTAACTTTACTGCTATTCTAGAGCCATGGATTCGATCCAGTGCTAACTTTACTGCTATTGTAGAGCCATGGATTCGATGAAGTGCTAACTTTACTGCTGTTGTAGAGCCATGGATTCGATCCATTGTTAACTTTACTGCTATTGTAGAGCCATGGATTTGATCCATTGCTAACTTGACTGCTATTGTAGAGCCATGGATTCGATTCATTATTAACTTTACTATTATTGTAGAGCCATGGATTCGATCCATTGCTAACTTTACTGCTATTGTAGCATGGATTCGATCCAGTGCTAAATTCACTGCTATTGTAGAGCCACGGAGTCGATCCATTGCTAACTTTACTGCTATCGTAGAGCCATGTATTCGACCCATTACTAACTTTACTGCCATTGTAGAGCCATGGATTTGATCCATTGCTAACTTTACTGCTATTGTAGAGCCATGGATTTGATCCATTGTTAACTTTACTGCTATTGTAGAGTCATGGATTTGATTCATTGCTAAGTTTACTGTTATTGTAGAACCATAGATTCGATCCATTGCTAACTTTACTGCTATTGTAGAGCCATGGATTTCATCAATTACTAACTTTACTGCTATTTTAGAGCCACGGTCATGGATCCATTACTTGCTTTACTGATATTGTATAGTCATGAATTCGATTCATTACTAACTTTACTGCTATTGTAGAGCCATGGATTTGATCCATTGCTTGCTTTACTGCTATTGTAGAGTCGTGGATTCGGTCCATTACTAAATTTACTGCTATTGTAGAGCCATGGATTCGATCCATTACTAACTTTACTGTAGAGCCATGGATTCGATCCATTACTAACTTTACTGCTATTGTAGAGCCATGGATTCGATCCATTACTAACTTTACTGCTATTGTAGAGCCATAGATTCGATCAATTACTAACTTTACCCCTATTGTAGAGTCATGGATTCAACCCATTTCTAAATTTACTATTGTAGAGCCATGGATTCGATTCATTATTAACTTTACTATTATTGTAGAGCCATGGATTCGATCCATTGCTAACTTTACTGCTATTGTAGCATGGATTCCATCCAGTGCTAAATTCACTGCTATTGTAGAGCCATGGATTCGATCCAGTGCTAACTTTACTGCTATTATAGAGCCATTCGATTCATTACTAACTTAACTGCTATTGTAGAGCAATGGATTTGATCCAGTGCTAACTTTACTGCTATTATAGAGCCACGGAGTCGATCCATTGCTAACTTTACTGCTATTGTAGAGCCATGGATGTGATCCATTGTTAACTTTACTGCTATTGTAGAGCCATGGATTTGATTCATTGCTAAGTTTACTGTTATTGTAGAACCATAGATTCGATCCATTGTTAACTTTACCGCTATTATAAAGCGATGGATTCGATCCATTGCTAACATTACAGTTATTGTAGAGCCAAAGATTTGATCCATTGCTAACATTACTGTTATTGTAGAGCCATGGATTCGATCCATTGCTAACTTTACTGCTATTGTAGAGCCATGGATTCGTTCCATTGCTAACTTTACTGCTATTGTAGAGCCATGGATTTCATCAAATACTAACTTTACTGCTATTGTAGAGCCATGGATTTGATCCATTGCTTGCTTTACTGCTATTGTAGAGTCGTGGATTCGGTCCATTACTAAATTTACTGCTATTGTAGAGCCATGGATTCGATCCATTACTAACTTTACTGTAGAGCCATGGATTCGATCCATTACTAACTTTACTGCTATTGTAGAGCCATGGATTCGATCCATTACTAACTTTACTGCTATTGTAGAGCTATAGATTCGATCAATTACTAACTTTACCCCTATTGTAGAGTCATGGATTCAACCCATTTCTAAATTTACTATTGTAGAGCCATGGATTCGATCCATTTCTAACTTTAATACTGTTGTACAGCCATGGATTCAATCCATTACTAACTTTACTGCAATTATAGAGCCATGGATTCGATCAGTTACTAACTTTATTGATATTGTAGAGCCATGAATTCGATCCATTACTAACTATGCTGCTATTGTAGAAACATGGCTTCGATCCATTACTAACTTTACTGCTATTTGTAGAGCCATGGATTTGATTCAGTGCTAACTTTACTGCTATTGTAGAGCCACAGATTTGATCCATTGCTAACTTTACTGCTATTGTAGAGCCATGTATTCGATCCATTACTAACTTTACTGCCATTGTAGAGCCATGGATTTGATCCATTGCTAACTTTACTGCTATTGTAGAGCCATGGATTTGATCCATTGCTAACTTTACTGCTATTGTAGAGCCATGGATTTGATTCATTGCTAACTTTACTGTTATTGTAGAACCACAGATTCGATCCATTGTTAACTTTACCGCTATTATAGAGCGATGGATTCGATCAATTGCTAACATTACAGTTATTGTAGAGCCAAAGATTTGATCCATTGCTAACATTACTGTTATTGTAGAGCCATGGATTCGATCCATTGCTAACTTTACTGCTATTGTAGAGCCACGGTCATGGATCCATTACTTGCTTTACTGATATTGTATAGTCATGAATTCGATTCATTACTAACTTTACTGCTATTGTAGAGCAATGGATTTGATCCAGTGCTAACTTTACTACTATTGTAGAGCCATGGATTCGATCCATTACTAACTTTACTGCTATTTGTAGAGCCGTGGATTTGATCCAGTGCTAACTTTACTGCTATTGTAGAGCCACAGATTTGATCCATTGCTAACTTTACTGCTATTGTAGAGCCATGTATTAGATCCATTACTAACTTTACTGCCATTGTAGAGCCATGGATTCGATCAGTTACTAACTTTATTGCTATTGTAGAGCCATGAATTCGATCCATTACTAACTTTACTGCTATTGTAGAGCCATGAATTCGATCCATTACTAACTTTACTGCTATTGTAGAGCCATGGATTCTGTCAATTACTAATTTTACTGCTATTGTAGAGCCATGGATTTGATCCATTCAAGGAAACGGGATCTATCTGTCTGTGGGTGGGTTCTTTTTCTCTGAAAAGTTTGTCTATTGTATCTTCTAATCTCGGCTACTTTCATTTGCCCGTGTGAATATCTGTGATTTTATTTCCTATAATATATTAATAGCCCAACGAGTTCTCCAGAAATTGATGTGTTTTGTGCATTTCGAATGTCGAGACTTGGGTCGAGGATCGTGTTAGGTCACGACTCTCAAGTGGCATTCTCCGGTTGCCCTATTTTCCCTCCCATTTTCAAACACTGAATTTTAGCGTACATACATACTGCTACTAATAAATCAACTGGACCGATGTTTGCATGAGGATTAGCTTTCCCTATTACCAATATCTCTCGCCATCATGCGCATTCTCTCCGACCTCTGAATTACTTGTAATTTACATCCCCTAGTCAAGCAAGGGGAGTCAAAATTTAAGTCCAACTGACCGGTGCGAAGAGCGAACCCACTCCCCTGCTATCAGCAGAGACACTAAACCATGTCAAACCTCTCAGCCAGACAAACCTCCCCTGTTTCACCAGTCAGAATTCAGCATAATTCATCCACGCACTCAATAGAAAAGAAGTCCTACACAAAACTGCAGTACTTATTATAGTATAATGACTTCAAATAATCGACAATTGCACATATTTCCCATTTAAAGGCAAAACAAAGAAAACAAAATATCTGAATGAAATAATCATCAAATTACAGATCACCAGTTGAAACAAACAAACAAACAATATTCAAAGAAATAAAATATACGAAATCTTGATACACCAAAATCAACATGTTCATAGAAGATCTTCGATGTTTAACTTCAAAATTCACATGGTTATAATGGTAGAAGATGTACCACTATAAAATAAAAAGTAAAAGGATATGGCAAATGTTTTCCCCATATTGTTAAGGTTTCTCTGGCTGCTATGGATTTGTTGAAGTTAATAATGATGACGATACCTTACGAAAAACAACAGAGAATTTAACAAATTCTCAGTTTACTGCTCTCCGGAGGGATGGATGTAGCGAATATTGAATACAACAGGGCATTTCTTTGTACGAACAAATCAAATGTATCTGGAAATACACAAATATGTGGTGAGTACATGAGTACAGGACTGTTGTACACGCCACAAGGACATTTGGTATATGGTGCTACATCCTCATCTTCATAAACCAATCGCTCATCGGTGGCTGGTGGGGTCAGTATCGGTGGGTGGTAGGGTCTGTATCGATGGCTGATGGGGTCAGTATCGGTGGGTGATGGGGTCAGTATCGGTGGCTGATGGGGTCAATATCGGTGGGTGATAGGGTCTGTATCGATGGCTGATGGGGTCAGTATCGGTGGGTGATGGGGTCAGTATCGGTGGCTGATGGGGTCAATATCGGTGGGTGATAGGGTCAGTATCGGTGGCTGATGGGGTCAATATCGGTTGCTGATGGGGTCAGTATCCGTGGGTGATGGGGTCAGTATCGGTGGGTGATGGGGTCAGTATCAGTGAGAGATGGGGTCAGTATCGGTGGGTGATGGGGTCAGTATCAGTGAGAGATGGGGTCAGTATCGGTGGCATATGGGATCAGTATCGGTGAGTGATGGGGTCAGTATCGGTGGATGATGGTGTCAGTATTGGTGGCTGATGGGGTCAGTATCGGTGGCTGATGGGGTCAGTATCGGTGGCTGATGGGGTCAGTATCGGTGGCTGATGGGGTCAGTATCGGTGGCTGATGGGGTCAGTATTGGTGGCTGATGGGGTCAGTATCGGTGGCTGATGGGGTCAGTATCGGTGGCTGATGGGGTCAGTATCAGTGCATGATGCGGTCAGTATCGATAGGTAATGGGGTCAGTATCGGTGGGCGATTGGGTCAGCATTGGTGGTGGTGGGGTCAGTATCGGTGGATGATGGGGTCAGTATCGGTGGCTGGTGGGGTCAGTATCGGTGGGTGATGGGGTCAGTATCGGTGGGTGATGCGGTCAGTATCGGTGGGTAATGGGGTCAGTATCGGTGGGTGGTGGGGTCAGTATCGGTGGGTGATGGGGTCAGTATTGGTGGCTGATGGGGTCAGTATCGGTGGGTAATGGGTTCAGTATTGGTGGGTGGTGGGGTCAGTATCGGTGGGTGATGGGGTCAGTATCGGTGGCTGGTGGGGTCAGTATCGGTGGGTGATGGGGTCAGTATCGGTGGGTGATGCGGTCAGTATCGGTGGGTAATGGGGTCAGTATCGTTGGGTGATGGGGTCAGTATCGGTGGATGATGGGGTCAGTATCGGGGGCTGATGGGGTCAGTATCGTGCCAGCCGTCTTTACTTACCATGACATTTGTTACTTCCCAGAATGTTTGTTACTTCCCAGAATGTTTGTTACTTCCGAGAATGTTTGTTACTTCCCAGAATGTTTGTTACTTCCCAGAATGTTTGTTACTTCTCAAAACATTTGTTACTTCCCTGAATGTTTGTTACTTCCCAAAACATTTGTTACTTCCCAGAATGTTTGTTACTTCCCAAAACATTTGTTACTTCCCAGAATGTTTGTTACTTCCCAAAACATTTGTTACTTCCCAGAATGTTTGTTACTTCCCAAAACCTTTGTTACTTCCCAGAATGTGTGTTACTTCTCAAGACATTTGTTACTTCACAAGACATTTATTACTTCCCAGAATGTTTGTTACTTCCCAGAATGTTTGTTACTTCCCAGAATGTTTGTTACTTCCCAGAATGTTTGTTACTTCCCAGAATGTTTGTTACTTCCCAGAATGTTTGTTACTTCCCAGAATGTTTGTTACTTTCCAGAATGTTTGTTACTTCCCAGAATGTTTGTTACTTCCCAGAATGTTTGTTACTTCCCAGAATGTATGTTACTTCCCAGAATGTTTGTTACTTCCCAGAATGTTTGTTACTTCCCAGAATGTTTGTTACTTCCCAAAATATTTGTTACTTCCCAGAATGTTTGTTACTTCCCAAAACATTTGTTACTTCTCAGAATATTTGTTACTTCCCAAGACATTTGTTACTTCCCAGAATGTTTGTTACTTCCCAAGACATTTATTACTTCCCAGAATATTTGTTACTTTCCAAGACATTTGTTAATTCCGAAGACATTTGTTACTTACCAAGATTTTGTTACTTCCCAAGATTTTGTTACTTCCCAAGACATTTGTTACTTCCCAAGATTTTGTTACTTCCCAAGACATTTGTTACTTCTCAAGATATTTGCAATTTCACTTCCAAAGACATGTGATACTTCCCCAGATATTTGTTACTTCCAAAGACATTGATCATTTTACTATCAAGACATGTGTTACTTCCCAATATATTTGTTACTTCCAAAAACATGTACTACTTTACTACCCAAGACATACACCATTTTACTTCCCCTAATTGTACAACCCCTACACCGGTCACATGGACTAAAATGTTGACTTCTCGACCTTGACTTGGGGGACGTAAATTACAAGTACCTCTGAAGTCGGAGAGGGTTCGCCAGATGGCGAGGGACACTGGTAATATTGAAAGCTAATCCACACACAAAATTCAGTCCAGTGCTACTAGAAGTATCGTGTGTGGACTACGATTGAGCTTAAAGCGAACGAGCGCGTAAAATATAAATAAAATAAAATAAAATAAAATATAAACAAAATAAAATAAAATAAAACACTAAAGTCAAACCAAATTGAATAATGGCGGGTGCGTTGGCGGTATGGTTAGGACGTTGCGTTGACAATGACATGAGCGCAGTCGGACGAGGGATCGATACCTGGGCTCATCGAAGGATATGGGAGGGAGAGACTGACCACCTATTTCTCCCTGCGCTCAGGCCTACAACATGTGATGAGCCTGAGACTTTCGCTGATCCGTTTTAGCTTCAGGCTTCGGGACTTTTAAAATAAATAGAATAAAATTTTTTTAAATGCATGTTGTCATATGTTGCCCGAGATGTGCACCCTTCAGGAAACATACACGTGCAGTATAATGTAATGGCCGATACATATGACCAACACACACACACACACACACACACACACACACACACACACACACACACACACACACACAAACACACACACACACACACATACACACACACACACACACACACACACACACACACACACACACATACACACACACACATACACACACACACATACATACACACACACACACACTCACACACACACACACACACACACACACACACACACACACACACTCACGCACACTGGCTCGCGTAAACACGCACAAACCTGTCAATACTGTCTTACATGTATCCAGACTAGTGTTTGACAGAAACGGAAAAAAAAAAAAAAAACATCCGTTGAAGTTGTAGTCCAACTGTACATGGGTTAAGTAATAATGGCACGCAGTAAGTAATTGTCTGTACCGTCCAGAATCAATTGCTAAATATGACACTCACAAACACAGAAAACTAAGAGTTGTTATGTATTACACATATGTGTACTTCGGATAAATGTGGAATATCAGAAACAAAGGTCTGCAGATCGATCCGAATGTTGACAAACAAAATTAAGTCAGGTGTAGAACACATAAATGCATGGACAGGAAGATGGGCATGGTCGACCAACAATTAGGATTCTTAGATGCATGAGGAGCATGAAAACACGTGCAACTGCATTCTTCAAAAAAAAAAATGTTGTTAGTAGTGGTGGTGAAATAGACTACTACTGCACGGGTGAATTGTTTTGATTGAATGTTGAAACGAAGTGTCCTTCGGATGGCATCAGTGATGGCCCATTGACATACCAGCTGCGATGGCCGAAAACTTCATCCGTTTTTGCTTCTGTCTCTGGTTGCAGAACCACACTCTAACCACATTTTTCTTCAAGTCTAGTTTCTCGGCAATTTGAGCTATTTTCTCACCCGAGGGCCTCGGCTGGACAGCGAAGTATGCTTCCAATGACCGCTTCTCGGGAGCAGCAATTGAAGTTCTCTTCCGTTTCTTGTCGTTGATGTGTCCGTTTTCCAACTCCGCCTTCCTTTCTCTAGCTTGTTTCTCTGCATCCTCTAGCCATGTCTGAAGAATGGGCTTCAACGCTATCATATTGTTGTGACTAAGAGTTAACGACTCGAATCTACAGATGGTGCTCTGGCTGAGGCATCCGACTCCGGGGATTTTGAGATTGGCAAGAGCTGCTCCTACATCGGCTTGGGTAACCCCCAGTTTGATACGCCGCTGCTTGAATCTCTCGGCAAACATCTCCAGCTCGCGCGGGTCGCAGTCTGATTCGTGCACGACTTGGTGATGCATGTTGCCAGGATGAGCAGAAAAGCCCGGATGAGAGTTGACCACAGATGATTGATGAGAGTACATAGGCGGATACATCTGGTGGTGTTGTTGATGAGGCGGTGGGCCCGTGGCCATCATATTAGAGTGATGTTCAGTCATGGATCCCATATGACTCAACGGCATGCCCGCGGGTCCATTTGGCGAGCCGGTCAGCTGGTCGAACATAGACTCCGAAGGTCCGAACCCATGATGGGCGTGGGGATGTGAGTGATGGTGTGAATGAGGATGCATAGGCATTTGATGTCGGGGTGGTCCATTCGAGTGGCCGGTGAAGTCTGGCGTGTGACTGTACAAGCCGTCGGGTTTCATCAGCTGGTGTCCGCTTGAGGGTTTGGAGATGTCCATGACCCCCATGACTTCTGCTCTAGTTAGGAAACCATCGTCAAGGCCAGTGAAGAAGTTGCTCTGTGGATAGACAGAATAGAAAGACATTGTAACAACAGCCATTCATTTCTTTATCTTAGTAGGCGAAGCACGGCTGCAGATGTACCAAGTCATTATAACAACAAAATGTCGCTGGAATGTCGACAGGGTCGACTTCATTGCACCGGGTTTTATCCCATATGGCTCAGTCTCTTTCTGTAGCGCGGAAAGCGTCACGCAAGGCATGAACTCCGTAGCTCCAGCGACGACCCTCAGGAGTCTCCGAAAAAATGCAAGCGTGAACCGAAGGACGCTACCCGGAATCGACACCACAACCTTTGGAACCCGAGTCAGACGGCTTGACCATTTTCCTTATACTACTAGGATCAATCATTATACTGCCAGGATTAATCATTATACTGCCAGGATCAATCATTATACTGCCAGGATCAATCATTATACTGCCAGGATCAATCATTATACTACCAGGATCAATAATTATACTGCCGGGACCAATCATTATAGTAACAGGATAAATAATTATAGTACCAGAATCAACCATTATACTACCAGGATCAATAATTATACTGCCGGCATCAATCATTATAATACCAGGATCAATAATTATAGTACCAGAATCAACCATTATACTACCAGGATCAATAATTATACTGCCGGGATCAATCATTATAGTACTAGGATCAATAATATATAGTACCAGAATCAACCATTATACTACCAGGATATTTCATTATATTAATAGGATCAATCATTATACTACCAGGATCAATCATTATACTACCAGGATCAATCATTATCCTAACAGGATCAATCATTATACTACCAGGATCAATCATTATACTACCAGGATCAATCATTATACTACCTGGATATTTCATTATACTATCAGAATCAGCCATTATACTAACAGGATCAATCATTATACTGCCAGGTTCAATCATTTTACTGCCAGGATCAATTATTATACTAACAGGATCAATCATTGTACTTACGGGATATTTCATTATACTATCAGAATCAGCCATTATACTAACAGAATGAATCATTATACTAACAGGATGTCATTATACTACCAGGATCAATCCTTATTCTGTGAAGATAAATCATTAAATCACCAGGATCAATCATTGTACAGTCATGTTCAATCATTATACTTCCAGGATCAATCATTATACTGCGAAGATCAAATATTAAATTACCAGGATCAATCATTATACTGTGAAGATCAAACATTAAATTACTAGGATCAAACACTGTATTGCAAAGATCAATCATTATACTGCCAGGATAAATCATTATACTGGGAAGATCAATCATTATACTGCCAGGATAAATCATTATACTGGGAAGATCAATCATTATGCTGCCAGGATCAATCATCATACTGCGAAGATCAAACATTATACTACCAGGAATAATAATTACATTGCCAGGAGCAATTATTTTATGGCCAGAATCAATAATTATGCTGCCAAGATTAGTCAATATACTGCCATAATCAATAATTATTCTGCCAAAGTCAGTCAGTATATTGCTTCAGCCAGTCTTTATACAGATCAGAAATTCAATTCAGCCCTTGGCAGACTAGACAGACTAGCTAAGAGAGGATAAACCATGGTCTCCACTTCGATGAAGCCTGCCCAGGACTGCAAACCTTGCAGGACACGCGATTGCAAGAGAAGCACAATTCCCTGCAATGGTGTGTAATATTCAGCAACAAACTGCGTATTTTAAAATGTTTCTTATAATATTCCTTTTTCTTCTCTCATTAAAACACACTTTTTTAAATGTCTTATTTTATCAATTGTTTGATAAGATATTTAGATTGATATTCTTTTATCTATTCCAATTTAGGCAGTAGAATTGTATCTCTATCGCTATTAATTTCAATCGTTTAGTTTATATCTGTTGTCTGTACTTTCCTAGGCAACTTTCAAATGTTCTACAGGGGAATTAATAAGCCAAATAATTTATTAATTGTCATAACAAAGCTAAAATAATTGTTAGTTAATTAGTTAAATAACGTTTGTGTAGTTAATTTATAGTTAGCTAAATTGCTGGTGTTGGCTGCAACATCCTGTAAGAGATATGCAACATTTAAAAAACAAAATTGTTCAGTCAGTAGTTATGTTATTTCATTGCTGTTTGATTGTTACTTCACAGGTTTATGTGTTGTTAGACAGTGAGTCAGTTGTTAAGGTAAGTGTCATTTAATTAGTTGTTAGTTACTTTATTAGTTAGGGTGGTAATCAGTGAGTTATTTAATTAATGTTATTTAGTTAGCTGTCATCCCTAGCATTTTACTGCTATTGTTGATGTCTTGGGAAGTTTACGTTCAGTGGTTTTCAGTAATTAGCGCGGTAGTGAGTACATTCTTGACATAATTGTTCGTTAGTTATTTAGTTATTTATTAGGTTAGTTTGTTTGTTGTGTGTTTTTAGCTGTCAGGTTAGCGAGTAAGTTATTTAGCTAATCGTGTTACTTATTTTGATGTTAGTTATTTAGTTAGTTAATTAATGATATAGTGATAGCGCGAATTTGTTTATTATTCGAAGAGAATAAGTGAATAAGTGATTATGTTATTTAATTATTGTTCGTCAGTTAAGTAGTTAGTTAAGTAATGAGTGAGTTATAAAGTTTCTTGTTGGTTAATTCTGTAGTTAGCGACGTAGTCTGTGAGGTTTTTAGTTTATTTTTCGTTAACTAGATAGTAAGCGATGTACTGGATGAGTTATTTCGTTTATGTTTCGCTATTTACGTAGATATTTTGGTAATGGGTGAGATATTTACATCATTGTCACTTTGTCAGAGTAGTAGTTTTAATTGTTGATTTCATAATTGCGATATTTAATGAATTAAGTAGTTAGTCACTTCATGAGTTAGTAATTTAATCAAAAGTTAATTAGTTAGTTAGTTAACGAGGTAGGGAAGGGTAGTAGTTAGTCAATTAGTTAGCAGATTATGTCATTAATTAGTTCGGTAGTTAATTAGTGAGTAAGTGAGTGAGTGAGTGAGTGAGTGAGGGAGTGAGTGAGTGAGTGAGTGAGTGAGTGAGTGAGTGAGTGCGTGCGTGAGTGAGTGAGTGAGTGAGTGAGTGAGTGAGTGAGTGCGTGAGTGAGTGAGTGAGTGAGTGAGTGCGTGAGTGAGTGAGTGAGTGAGTGAGTGAGTGAGTGAGTGCGTGCGTGAGTGAGTGAGTGAGTGAGTGAGTGCGTGAGTGAGTGAGTGAGTGCGTGAGTGAGTGAGTGAGTGAGTGAGTGAGTGAGTGCGTGCGTGAGTGAGTGAGTGAGTGAATTAGTTAGTTAGTTAGTTAGTTAGTCAGTTGAGTGGTTTGTTGACTTATTGGTTGCTTGATTATTTGGTTAGCTGTTTAATTAAACATTTAGCGGGGTAGTTAGTGGATCAATATATATATATACTTAGTTAAGATATAACTAGTTACTTGATTTGATAGTTAGTCACTTAGTTATGTCGTTAGTTAGCTGGTTTTTTAGTCATTTAGGTATGTAGTTAGTTAGTTAGTTAGTTAGTTAGTTAGTTTGCCGTTCAGTAAGTTAGTTAGTTCAATAGTAACTTAGCAAGTTAGTTAGTTAAGTAGTTATTTAGTTGGTTAGTTAGTTGGTTGGTTGGTTGGTTGGTTGGTTGGTTGGTTGGTTGGTTGGTTGGTTGGTTGGTTGGTTGGTTGGTTGGTTGGTTGGTTGGTTGGTTGGTTGGTTGGTTGGTTGGTTGGTTGGTTGGTTGGTTGGTTGGTTGGTTGGTTGGTTAGTTAGTTAGTTAATAACTTAGATAGTTGAAGACAGAAAAACAGACATATGGACTGACGGATGGATTGATGAACAGACAGACAGAAAGACAGACAAATAGATCACCAAACACTCCGAGCTCGGGTTTCTTGGTTCAATCAAAGCACTACAAACACAAGGACAACAATCGAGTCCTTTCAGATCCATTCTTGTCAAAGAACAGCGCAGTACAGACAACCTCCGGAACACTTAGTCATCAATTAACATGTGCAATCAAGTGGGAGATTGTATTTCCCTCAATCACTAAAAATAAACACTGAAGATGATGCTATTCAGGTACATATTCGATACCTGCGTAATCACAATACTAAAGCTGCGCTAAGGATTTTTAATTACCGATAAAGACATATCGATTTCTCGTGTAAATAATAAAAATCATAGTCCGAGAACCCCGCCGAGGTTGAAAATGAGTCTTTTCACGGTGATGTATTATCGATAATCAGACTATTCCTTCTGTGTCCGCCGAAGTTCACGCGCTTGAGGGACGCTGTAAAGAATCTTTTTTGTTTATTTCATCAATTGCTGAAAATTAAAGAAAGAAACAGAGGTGAAGTAGGAAATGAAGATGAAAGAAACCCAGACGGAAATGAAAACAATGTCGTGATATTTGTCGATTTGGTTGTAAGGCGAAGTATGTGAAGCAGCAGCGGTTGGTTATTGGGGTAGCGTCTTATGTTGAAAAAATACACGCCAGCAATTACAAGTAGGGCTGGGGATTTTACACAAGGTAGTGGAGATTTCTTTATTAGCTCTTGATAGTTATAGATTGTAGATAAGATACAGAATATGTCTTTATTACCTCTGGATAGCTATAGATTGTAAACAAGGTAATGAAGATTAAAAAAAAAAATTAAATGTACATAGTTTGTAAACGATGTGGTGAAAATGTCGTTATTAACTCTTGATAGCTATAGATTTTAAATCGACCGACCGACCGTCCGACGGAACGGACGGATGGACGGACGGACGGACGGGCGGGCGGGCGGGCGGGCGCGCGAGCGGACGGACGGACGGACGGACGGACAGACAGACAGAAGTAGATGTTAAAAATTGACCTAGGCTACCGGGTGAAGCAAGCATAAGATCGGCATCAGGAAATGCATTGGGAAGCAAAGATGGGCGGCATGGTATCGACCAAATTACTCTTGGAGTGGCGATTAGTCTATTAACATTTTAAACTGACCATCGTGTGGGATACCCCACGGGGTGGTATCATCTAGAACAGTGGTTCTCAATCAATGGGGAATTCACACACCCCCTCCAGGGGGAATTTTAGGGTTTCGGGGGTGGGGGGGGGGTGGGGTGGATTAAGATTATGTCAAGATGGATTAATACAAGAACCAGTTACTTGATATTGTTTTTCCCTCTAAATTTTACGGTTCTGTACTTCTCGCCCTAATGAAATTCGTTTTATAATATAAGTAGACCCGCAAATCACGTTTTGAGTAGATGTCTAGACTTGTTCTAGTGTGTATTATTAAATTTAGCTTCCATTTTGATGTATACTGTGTAAGGGTGGGGGAATTATAGGGAGGAAATTCGAAAGGGGGGAATGAAGTTCTGGACATATGGTAAAGGGGGGGGGGGGGGTGGCATGGGCCAAAAAAGGTTGAGAACCACTGATGTAGAAGTATAGCCGCAGCAACTTATTCGAAAGGCAAACGGGCCCTTTAAGAAAAAAGATTTAGAAGACAAGAGGATTGTCTTCATTGCACCGGGTTTTATCCCATACGACTTGGTCTGTTTCAGCAGGATGGCGCTACCGAAAGCATCGCACAAAGCACGAACTCCCTAGCTCCAACGACGACGACCCCCCTCCCCCCAGGAATCTCCGAGAAAACTGCATTTGTGAACCCGGAATCGAACCCACGATCTACGGAGAGCGGAGTAGGCAACAGGCGGTGTAATCACTTCGATAGAAGACTCCCAGAGGGCCCTTGTACACACAATGAGCCGTACAAAATGCCAAAATGCTCCCCGAGCTCTATCAAAGGTTCACAAGAGAGGTTCACCGTCTTTGCACAACATTCACCTTCCAATTAATAGTCAAAATAATTCTGACTAAATTTCTTTATAAATTCTAAACATTGTTTTAAAAAAAAAGTTTGTTGCATATCCTTTACAGGACTTTGCATTCAGCACCAGCATATTTTGCTGTTGTGATCTCTTGGCAAGTTTACTTTCAGTAATTTGCCATTTCTTTCTGAACGACCGGCACCCATACCATTTCGTAAAAAAAAACCCAACGCAACGCGGTCTGCTGCCACATCGCACGCAGCTGTGTTTCGAACGCGAGTATGCCGGATCACGAATTGCATCCGTAACACCTTTGCCACGGAGCAGGCATTGTAAACAAGGTAGTGAATAATTATTTATTAAATCTAAATAGCTATAGGTTTTAAACACGGTTTGTGACGTGTTCTTTATTAGCTGTACATAACTTGTAAACAGGGTAGTGAAGATGTCGACTTGGGCTGATCCAGACACAGGATTATTATTCTGAGCCAGGGGTAGACCCTAATATAACGAACGTCTCTTGTGATGTTGAATGGGATAGAAAAAAAATTTTTTTTTGCATTGCTGGGGGTGGAATGGACCTGTCGAGTAGGTTGCCACCGATGCTCCTCATCATGGTCGGTCTACGGGTTTCCCCGCAACACTCGCGATCACGTGACATACTTCCATTGGCTCAGTTTCCGTGGTAACAGGTTAGCGATTGAGTCAACAAAGCCAGGATAATTCAGTTGTAAAGATTGCAACACCTGCCCAGTGTCTCAGCCTCTCAGTTGCTCTCTTTCATCCCCTCCCTCACCCCGTCACTCCCCCTGCTTTCTCCCTGGATGACCCACATAACGAATCATAGAGAAGAGCGGAACCAGCGTGGATTGTTTCTCCTGCCCGTGTCATCTTTGGCTACAAACAGAGAAGATTACGCTAATGATCACAGACCGGTTGTGTTAAAGTAAATAACACGGCAGGTACACTTTCTATTTTTACAATAATACCACACAGCATAGAAATAGCTGTAATTAAATAGCGCGGTGTATATTTTTTTTAATAAGGAAAACGTTATTTAACTGATTATTGGCCAAATGAAAATATATCGCCAAATTTAACCTTCCTTTTGGACAGTAGGGCGATATATCGCCATACTAGTGTCATGGTGCTGGGTGTTTGGTTTCGTGGCATCTTCCACAATGTCAATGCTCAGTGAACGGGCATTTACATTATAATACTTGTTCATTTTAATTGTGTCCCATATTTGGTCGAAACAACTTTCTGTTTGGCAGTGAATAAGTTGATTGAATCTTTCCAACATGCCTCATGCCCCCGAATACACTAGCTGAACAATCGTTTTATACCATAACTGTAATGGTAAAAAAGTTAGTTGCACATCCTTTACAGGACGTCGCAGTCAAAACCAGCATGTTTTGCTGTTTTGATCTTTTGGCAAGTTTAGGTTCAGTAGTTTACCATTGCTTTCTGTACGACCGGCCAGTCATGGATGTCAGTCAGGTCTTAGTCAGATATGACTGAGCTACCGTATAACAGTAGACGGTACTACCTGGTTTCTGTTAGCGCCGAACGTTGGGCGGCGCTTACCAAACCCGACACCCCACATTGTGCCAACGGCTTCGGGCGGAAGAGCGCAATTAGGAGGGTACAAGCCTTACCTTGGTGCGAGGAAATGCAAGCTAAAGACAAAATTGTCATGGCAGGGCAGACCAGGCCCTAAGCCTTGGTTGGCGACTGGTCTAGGATCGAAGCTCCGACAGGCGGACAGTTAGAGCATTGCTTTGCTGATCCGGCAGCTTCTGCAGCTTGTCTTGTTCCAGATGTAGGGGTGTTACCTTTCCTCTGGAGTGAACTAGGCAGGCCGAGAGAGGGATCATGCTGCATGGGCAACACATGATCTCTATATTTTAGCCCAGGCTTTGTGCCTTCATCGACCTCACAAAGGCATTTGATTTGGTCAGTCGTGAGGGTCTGTTCAAGGCACTAAAGAAGATTGGCTGCCCACCAACTCTTCTGTCCATTGTGGAATCGTTCCACACAGGCATGAAGGGTATAATCAAGTTTGATGGTGCAACTTCTGAAGAATTTGAAATCAAGAGTGGAGTTAAGCAAGGTTGTGTACTAGCTCCCACCCTCTTTGGAATATACTTTTCACTTCTACTGAAATATGCATTTCGTGATCAGGATGGTGGTATATACATTCACTCACGCTCAGATGGCGGCCTCTACAATGCTCAGAGATTGAAGGCTAAGACCAAAATTAGGAGGGTACTGATCAGAGAGTTGCTTTTTGCAGATGATGCTGCAGTTACGACCCACTCTGAGGAAGAATTGCAATGTCTACTATCTGCATTCTCCAATGCTTGTTCTGAATTTGGTTTAACAATTAGCAAAAAGAAGACACAGATTATGTCACAGGGTGCACATGGGGTACCATCAATCTTTATTGACGACGCCGAACTAGAGATAGTAGACCATTTTACATATCTAGGATCAGTGGTAAATAGCAAATTATCCCTAGATCAGGAAATCAACATCCGGATTGGTAAGGCAGCAACAACAATGAACAGGTTAAGAAAAAGAGTCTGGGAGAACAGGAAGCTTACTGCCAAAACAAAAGTCCTTGTCTATCAAGCCTGTGTCCTTAGTACTCTTCTCTATGGCAGTGAAACCTGGACAACTTACTCACACCAAGAGAACAATTTAAACAGCTTTCATATGCGGTGTCTGCGAAGAATTCTTGGTATTAAGTGGCAAGACAAAATCACAAATACTGAAGTATTGGAAAGATCAGGTTGTGTGACAGTTTATTCCATGCTCAGTCTTCGTAGACTTAGATGGATAGGACATCTTAGGAGGATGGATGATGGTAGAATACCAAAGGATATCTTTTTTGGTGAATTACAGATGGGTAAGAGATCTCAGGGTCGGCCTCTACTACGATACAAAGATGTGTGTAAGCGGGACATGATTGATACAGGCATTGATAATGCACATTGGGAGCAAGTCGCCGCTGAACGTGTTGCATGGAGGGCAAATATCAGAAATGGAATAAAGTCAAAGGAGAAAATTATTGCAGAAAAGTCACACACCAAGCGTTTGAGACGTAAGATGGTGCATGATGGTGGAAATGACCACGTGTTCACATGCACCCACTGTGAACGGACATTTACAGCGCAAATTGGCCTTATCAGTCACACTCGCTACCGCCATAGTTAAAAGTTATTATGCCTTTTTAAAGCACAAACTATCGTCTGTCAAGACGGCAAGGTGCCAATGATATCTGTACGACCGGCACACATACCATTTCGTAAAATAAACCAACGCAATGGGTCTGCTGCCAAATCTCTTGCAGCTATATTTCGAACGCGGGTATATGGGATTACGAACTATATAACGCCTTCGCCACGGAGCCGGCAAGTAAGGGTGACCGAGTAGTTTAACGCGCTCAGGCTTAAACTTCCCGTGCGCTGGCGGTGGAATAATTACTTAAATCCTCACACCGGCCATTTGGACAGAAACGTTGGCTTCTCTTTTAGAAAGCAATGGCAAACTACTGAATGAACTACTGATGGTGCAGGTCATTTTGTAGGATGTTACGATCAACCCTGGGATGATTTTGAAAGACCGGCATTAAGTTAGACTTCAACGTTGACCTCTTGTTCTGAAATCCATGGCAAATTACTGAACGTTCAATTATCTACAACATTAACCTGGGGTTGACTGCATTTGTCTGCAAAGGACACGCAGCGTTAAAAAAAACAAAAACATCATAACTGTATTTAAAAGGTATTTGTCCACTGTAGCGGTTATAAAACCATTGGACCAGTGGATCTCCCATTCCCGTCCCCGATCATGAAAATTCTTATTTGAAATACATCATCATCATCATCATCATCATCATCATCATGTGTTCATGGTTCTCCGCAGATCTCGGTCTTTGTTTTTCTGAATCAAATCTGCTGCTGATATTCCTCCATGCCACCGTCTCAATCCGTCCTGCATCATTTCTCTTGGTCTGCCTCTGACTCTCTTCCCCTTGATCTGTCCAGTTGTCACGATGTTCTCCAATGTCTCTCTTCTCATCACATGACCGAAGAAAGATGTTTGTCTATTTCTTATTGTTGTATATAATGTTCTAGTTTCATTAGCCTGTATCAGGCAATCATTGTTAGTTACTCTGGCAGTCCAAAGAATTCGCAACATTCGTCTCAGGAACCACATCCCTGTTGTTTCTAATTTCTTCTTAATGTGTTCATTTACATTCCAAGATTCACTGCCATACGCGATCATGCTTCTCCATAAATTGCGATCTCTGACGACATGGAATAATTCGCGTGTTGACTCTCTTCCGTGCCATGACACAAGACTGTTAATAATCTTCTCACGCTGCCTTCTGCTAGCTCTCTTTCCACAAATCGTTTCGGAGGAGCGGCTGGCCGAGTGGCTAGAACGCTGGACTCCCATTCGGGAGACCCGGGTTCGATCCCTCGGTAAGTTGCGGGATTTTCTTCTGTCGGGGGCAAAAAGAAAATCCTAACCTGCACAGTTAGCGGCGACTGCACTAGCCAGGCGGCCTTAATTCCTCAGTCTCAATGACCCCTCTGCCATACACCGCAAGGTACTATGTCGGCAGTAAATGACAGTGACAGTTTCGGTTGTCACATCATGGTCTAGTTTTTCCCTTCTCATAATGTGGCCAAATATTATGACAGCTTTTTTCTGATGTTTGTGATAAGTTGTCTTTACGACTTAGCTTCCCTCAAAATGTCCAGATTGCTCATTTAGGCTGTGCCTAAATGCCAGGAACAGCAAGAACCAAATTTCATACCTGCAGAAGTCAAATCAGTTATACAGAAAAGTCCTAAAAACAAATCACCAGGTCCAGATGGAATAACCACAGAAGCTATTCAGGCCTGTGGGGAAACAGGAGTTAAATGGCTAACAAGACTTTTTAAAATAGCATGGGAAGAAAGAAAAGTCCCAGATGATTGGCAACAGGCAATAATAGTACCAATATGGAAAAAGAAAGGCAATATGAGAGAGTGCGAAACATACAGAGGTATATCACTCCTGAGCCATATAGGGAAAATGTATGCAAAACTTTTGGAACAAAGAGCTAGACCAATAGTTGAACAACAGTTAAGCAAAGCACAATTCGGTTTTCGGAAAGGTAAAAGTTGCACTGATGCATTATTTACACTTAGACAAATTTGTGAAAAAACTATCGAACATAGCGACCAGCAGAATATTGTGTTTGTGGATCAGGAAAAGGCTTTCGATAGAGTAGACAGATATAAATTATGGACCATTCTTGAAGACTATGGGATAGAAGGGCAACTGCTAGAAAACATCATAGCCATGTACCACTCGAGCCGAAGTGCAGCAAGAACACAAGAAGGTATATCAGATATGTTCACAGTCAATACAGGAGTGAGGCAGGGATGTGTGCTCTCTCCCCTGCTATTCAATATCTACATGGACAGAATTTCCAAAGAAGCAAGTCTCGACAGAACAGATTCAGAAAATTTTGAACTCTTTACTCCAGATGAAACAACTGACCCACAAGGAATAAATGAACTTCTATTTGCAGACGATCAGTGCCTGTTTTACAGCGATGAGAGCAGACTACAAAATCATATTACTAATCTGAGTTCAACCTGCAGCAGATACAATATGAGTATAAACACTGCCAAAACCGAAGTAATGCAAGTTAGCAGATCGCCGGGCCCACTAAGTATACAGATAAATAACACAATTCTGAAACAAGTTAAAGAATTCAAATACCTTGGAAGTATGATCACAGAAGATGGCAGATTGGACAGAGAAATTGAAATCAGATGTCAAAAAGCTAGTGCACTTACATATCAACTATCACCCTTACTGAAGCATCCAAACATACCCATGTCCGCAAAACGACAGATAATAAACAGCATGTTCACACCAAACCTGTGCTACCAATCTCAAACCTGGACATTATCCAAATTACACCTTCGCAAAATCAACACCTGCGAAATGAGATGCCCGAGGAGAGCTGCCAACTTAACAATCCGAGACCGAGTAAGAAATGCTACTATCAGACAGACTGTGGGATCAACACCTTGTGCCACATTTATTGAAAGACAAGATCAAGTGGTTTGGCCATGTCGTTAGAATGCAACATCAACAACTACCATCACTGGCCTTACGTCAAAGATCATCTGCGACGAGACCACGAGAACGTCCAAGAAGAAAATGGATTGACGACATCAGAGACATTGTACAACCACACGGAATGACACTATCCAGTGCCGTCCACCGGGCGCTGGAACGCAGATTATTCCTCCCCACGACGCTTGAAGGCAGAACTGGAAGATGATGATGATGATGATGATGATGATGATGATGATGATGATGATGATGATGATGAATTAATGTTCAGCAGTCTGCTATAAAACCACATCTCCGAGGCTTCCAGGGATTTGTTCACCCGTTTACTAATTGTCCAGGAGTCGCAGAATGCCTACTGGGCTGAAAACGGGGTAGCGAGATCGCTCCGATTCACCAGGTGATAACAGTAGATGTGTCTGAAAGCGTTCTGTGGTCGAGAAAGTAGCTGGCACCGAGAAACAAAGTTGATAAAAATCCTGGACTCGATATGTCGGACAATTATAAAACTGCGCGTCTCACTTTCCTTTAAGCCACAGTGCCGATGTATTATTATCTATTGAATGGAGGTCACCATGGCAGAATAGATAGGAGCGCTCGTTCTTAAACATCAGGTGTGCTGATGCCGAGGTAGTGAGCTCAACCCCTACACCGGTCGGACAGTTGGACTAAAATGTTGACTTCTCGTCCTTGACTTGCGGACGTGAATTACAAATACCTCTGAAGTCAGTCCATCTAATAGCGAGGGACAATAGTAAAAGGGACAGCTAATCCACATGCAAAAATCAGTCCAGTGCTACTAGAATTAGTACATGTGTTGACTACGCTTGAGTTCAAAGCGAGCGAGCGAAGGAAAAAATAAACGCATCTATTGACTCAGGGTATGATTTATGAGCACTAAACACATTTCACAATTCTCCGACATACCGTGTCGAAGAGGAATTGGAATCTGATAGCTTTGCGTTGATTTCGATGGTATAAACGTCAGTTGTTTAGATGGCAATGTCAATCTACAGAACATACAAATTGCCTAGTAAATCACTGTCACATTATGCATGGGTTGATTGCGACGTCCTGAGACCCTACGCTAAACGTCTAATCTCATCTCATCTAATCTCATCAGGTTTCTCTTGTACCTTGCGGTGTCGAGGTGAAGCATAAACAGCGGGAGAGTGCCCGTGTATGGGCTTCATATATCGAGGTTCCCATGGTCTCAGTAATTCCCTCTATCCATCGTTTACGTGGCCGGCCTCTTCCCCTGCTTCCGTCTGGTCTGTACAACATTGCTTGTTGTGGTATACTGTTAGTTGGTAATCTAGGTATATGGCCAAACCATTTAACCTGCTGTTTTCTGATAAGATCTAGCGCAGTGGTTCTCAACCGGTGGGGAATCCCTCCCCCAGGGGGGAATTTTAGGGTTTCCGGGGGGGGGGGGGGAATGAAGATCATTTCAAGATCGCGTTAATACAAGAAAAGATTACTTGATATTGCTTTTTCCTTCATACTTTACAGTTATGCACGTCTCATCCTTCTAAAATTCATTTTATAAAGTAAGTAGACCCACAAATCACGTTTTATGTGGATGTCTAGACCTGTTTTAACATATTTACCTTCCATGTTTACGTATACTGTGTAGGGGTGGGGAGGTTTTTAGGTATGAAATATGAAAGGGGGGAATGACGTTCTGAAAATATGGTGAAGGGGGGCACGGGCCAAATTTTTGATAGGAAGAGGGGAATGACGTTCTGAAAATATAGTGAAGGGGGGCACGGGCCAAAAAAGGTTGAGAACCACTGATCTAGCGTTTCTGTATCCCCAACTTTAGTCCCGATTTCCTCATTTCTGATTTTCTTTCTTCTTGACACATTGAGTATTCTTCTCAGGAATCTCATTTCTGTTGTTGTGATTTGTCTTTTCTCTTTTTCTGTCATTGTCCAGGTTTGGCATTGGAGCATAGAGTTGGTAGAAAGATTGTAAAAGTATAAGCGTAAATAACCTATTTTCACAATATATTGGGTATATGGTGCTAGTCTGATGTTTGTTATAAACTTATCAGTACTCAATGGGTCATGTCTTCAACATCGCCCCCCCCCCCATTTTTTAAATTTCTTTCTTTTTTCTATATTTCACAGGAAATTTCCTGGTACCTATGTTAGGCTGGGTCGGTTTTGGGAGACCAGGTAACTGAAAATAAATACCCGCTTCCATTTGGGATTTGAGCAATGATTGTGGGGGTATATTGGCCAGCGTGACTTCCAGGGGACATCACTCTAAAATAACAGGTTAACAAATTCAGAGCGGGCCCCACCCCCCCCCCCCCCCAAACGCCATTAAAAAAGAAAAAAAAACAACTACATTAGGACCAAACAAACGTTGATAGCGAAAATTGGGAAGTAGGGATGTTATGACTTAAAAGTTGTTAATATGGTAGCAGATATGTTGTATTACATATCAAATTAAATGAAGCTGTATAGGGAAAACTGCTGTATTGATATTTTAACTATAGTTTTATTTAAACGCCCTTGGCAATTACGGGAAGTTGAAATAAAACGATTTATCATTCTATGACACTTAATCAGTTAAGGTTTTATTTACAACGTCGGAAATCAAACATCTTCTTCCTTTGTCCTCTTTTGTATTGCTGCTTTTTAAGCGTCGCAGAAAGGAGGTAGATGTACTTGTCTGCTTGTCTTGTTGCTTGTGCAAGAAGAAAAGACAGAAGGATGTGGACAGACACGATCATATTTAATATCTTCAATATCTCTTTTACCCCATCTTGCCAACTCTTCTCGGTCAACTCTCGCCCGGTATACCGATGTTCGAGTGTAGAACTAATGCTTGTGCTCATGTCATATTTAATCACACATATGTAAGAAACAAATACATCACACAAACATGTCAGAAACAATTACATCACACAGACATGTAAGATACAATCACATGACACAGCCATTCAAAACACAGTTACATCACATATCCATGCAAGATCATCAGTTTTCAGGCAGATTTACAAGTGGTGGGTATTTAAATAGCATGGCATAATATTTTCATATGATTAATTGACTGTCTAATAAATACTGTCGGATATATACTGTCTGATAAAGATTGTCTGATAAATACTGTCTCATAAATACAGTCTGATAAGTCTCATCTCATCATGTTCCTCTTGTACCTTGCGGTGTCGAGGTGAAGCATAAACATCGTGAGAGTGCCCGATTATGGGCTTCATATATCGATATTCCCATGGACTCTGCTATTCCCTCCGTCCAACGTTTACGTGGTCGGCCTCTGATAAGTACTACTTGATAAATACTGTCTCATAAATGATATCTCATAAATACAGTCTGATAAATATCGTCTGATATATACTGTCTGATAAATACTGTCTGATAAACGTCTGGTAAATGCTGTTTGATTAGTACTGTCTGAGAACACGACAACAGACACGTGGTCCGTTAGGCAGTCGGTTGATGAGATAGACATGTAGTGTTACAGAGCAAGGATGAGAACGCAGTGGACGGATAGCAACAGTTATACGATATCTTGACAGAGAACTCACAAAGATAACTGGTTCAGTCTTTTGACATACCCATGAGGGGGAAAAGCTGGAGAACGTCGTGACAACGGTACAGTTGGAGGAGAGGCGATGCCGGGGGAGGGGGCAAAAGAGAAGATGCTGGGCCATTTAGCATCATAACACGGAGGAATGGTAGTATCAGAGGGAGGGGGGGGGGGTGCGATAGCTCACTTTGAAATCAAGCGTAGTCCATACACGTGTTACTACGTCTAGTGCGCCGGACTGACTTTTGCGTGTGGATTAGCTTTACCAATTACAGTGCCCCCCGTCGTCAAGCGAACCCAAAGTCAAGGATGAGAAGTCAACATTTTAGTCCAACTGACCACTGTAAAGGTTGAACAAGCTACCTCGGCATCAGCACACCGGAAGTTTAAGAAGAGCGCTCTTAACCTTGCTGAGCTCCGGTATCAGAAATGATTGGCGGTACACGAGACAGAAAACATTGTTACCTCCACTGTTATATGGGTACTACTGTACGGGTCAGAAATGATTGGCGGTACACGAGACAGAAAACATTGTTATCTCCACTGTTATATGGGTACTACTGTACGGGTCAGAAATGATTGGCGGTACACGAGACAGAAAACATTGTTACCTCCACTGTTATATGGGTACTACTGTACGGGTCAGAAATGATTGGCGGTACACGAGATAGAAAACATTGTTACCTCCACTGTTATATGGGTACTACTGTACGGGTCAGAAATGATTGGCGGTACACGAGACAGAAAACATTGTTACATAAGATAGTTAGTTAGTTAGTTAGTTAGTCAATTAGTAAATAGGTTATTTAGTTAGCTAGCTAGTTGGTTGGTTAGTTAGTTAGTTAGTCAATTAGTCAATAGGTTATTTAGTTATCTAGCTAGCTAGTTAGTTAGTTAGTTAGTCAATTAGTCAATAGGTTATTTAGTTAGCTAGCTAGTTAGTTAGTTAGTCAATTAGTCAATACGTTATTTAGTTAGCTAGCTAGTTGGTTAGTTAGTTAGTCAATTAGTCAATAGGTTATTTAGTTAGCTAGTTAGTTAGTTTGTTAGTTAGTCAATTAATCAATAGGTTATTTAGTTAGCTAGCTAGCTAGTTAGTTAGTTAGTCAATTAGTCAATAGGTTATTTAGCTAGCTAGTTAGTTAGTTAGTTAGTCAATTAGTCAACAGCTTATTTAGTTAGCTAGCTAGTTAGTTAGTTAGTTAGTTAGTCAATTAGTCAGTTAGTTAGTTAGCTAGTTAGTTAGTTACTCAATTAGTCAATTAGTTTGTTAGTTAGTCAATTAGTCAATTCGTTAGTTATTCAATTAGTCAATTAGTTAGTTAGTTAGTTAGTTAGCTAGTTAGTCAATTAGTCAATTAGTCAATTAGTTAGTCAATTAGTCAATAAGTTAGTTAGTTAGATAGTTAGCTAGCTAGTTAGTTAGATAGTTAGTCAATTAGTTAGTTAGCTAGTTAGTTAGTTAGTCAATTAGTCAGATAGTTGTTAGTTAGTTAGTTAGCTAGCTAGTTAGCTAGTTAGTTAGTTAGTTAATTAATTAGTCAATTAGTTAGTTAGTTAGTTTGTTAGTTAGTCAATTAGTTAGTTAGTTAGTTAGGTAGTTAGTTAGTTAATTAGTTAGCTAGCTAGTTAGATAGTTAGTTAGTTAGTTAGATAGTTAGTTAGTTAGTTAGTTAGTTAGTCAATTAGTCAATAGGTTATTTAGTTAGCTAGTTAGTTAGTTAGTTAGTCAATTAGTCAATAGGTTATTTAGTTAGCTAGCTAGCTAGTTAGTTAGTTAGGTAGTTAGTTAGTCAATTAGTCAATAGGTTATTTAGTTAGATAGCTAGCTAGTTAATTAGTTAGTTAGTTAGTCAATTAATCAATAGCTTATTTAGTTAGCTAGCTAGCTAGTTAGTTAGTTAATTAGTCAGTTAGTTAGTTAGCTAGTTAGTTATTTACTCAATTAGTCAATTAGTTTGTTAATTAGTCAATTAGTCAATTCGTTAGTTAGTCAATTAGTCAATTAGTTAGTTAGTTAGCTAGCTAGTTAGTCAATTAGTCAATTAGTTAGTCAATTAGTCAATAAGTTAGTTAGTTAGTTAGTTAGCTAGCTAGTTAGTTAGTTAGTTAGTTAGTCAATTAGTCAATTAGTTAGTTTGTTAGCTAGTTTGTTAGTCAATTAGTCAGATAGTTGATAGTTAGTTAGTTAGTTAGATAGTTAGTTAGTTAGTTAGTTAGTTAGCTACGTGTGTGTGTACGTGTGTGTGTGTGTGTGTGTGTGTGTGTGTGTGTGTGTGTGTATGTGTGTGTGTGTGTGTATGTGTGTGTGTGTGTGCGCGTGCGCGCGACTGTATTTATGCATGACGCTTAAAAGTCGACAGGGTCGACTTCATTGCACCGGGTTTTTATCCCATATGGCTCAGTCTCTTTCAGCAGCGAACTGCCGAAAGCGTCGCACAAAGCACGAACTCCGTAGCTCCAGCGATGACCCTCAGGACCCTCCGAAAAAAATGCACCCACGAACCGAAGGACGCGAACCGGAATCGAACCCGCAACCTTCGGAGCCTGAGTCAGGCGGCTTGACCACATATATAGGCCTGAAAGTACCCGAGTTTCTTAAGCCCATAATTACATGCCATAAATGTGGGATAAATGACAGAAGTACAAGCAGAAAAGACAGAAGGATGTGGACAGACACGATCGCCACCACAGAGCATGGACCATAACAAGAAGATCATCAGTCGCCTCAACACTAATCTTCAGACGGTCTAAGATAATGATGAATGTCTGCTGCGGTTCACATTTCTTTAATCTGTACATTTCCCATCTGGTGCAAACACACCGACTGGCCAGGCATTGAACACCAAATCAAGCCAAAGCTAAGCCAATGTTACAAATCAGGAACCTAGTCTGTTCTTAATGTAGCCACTGTATCGATTTCCCATTTCTCATTGTCTTTCAACTATTTGAAACATTGCAAGGGGGCTTGTTTTCAAATGTGTTATTTTAGTTTTCCTTGACCTAGTCTGTTTGTCGATTCCATGTATTCACGTGTGTGTTTAGTTTCAAGGTTGTATTCGTCTTGATATGCATTTGTGTTGGTTTATGACGTGTAGATATGGGCTTAAGTAATTAGGGTACTTTCACGCATATTTATATGCATGCATACATAAATACAGTCATATAAACACACATATACAGAGAGACAGACAGAAGTACGTGCGGACGAACGTACGTACGTACCTACCTACCTATCTACCTACCTACCTTCTTACCTACCTACAGAAAGACAGACAGACAGACAAACGGACGGACAGACGGACGGACGGACATAGTACATACATATACGCACGTACGTGCATACCTACATAGTACATACTCGCACCTACCTAACGTTTTTTTAAAAATTCGCATATCCTTTACAGGTCATCGCTGTCAACAGCAGCATCTTTCAGCTGTCTGTTGATTTCTTGGCAAGATTACGCTCAGTAGTTTGCCATTGCTTTCTGAACGGCCGGCTCAGTTCTTCTTCTTCTTTCGTTCGCTTGAAATATGTCTATATCTGCAATGTCGTCTCTTGCATGAATTGAACTGTTTTTTTTTTCAGTTCACACAGTGGTCCATAGAGTTTATCTTCCACTGTCGTCTCTCTAGGCCAGAAGGTTTGCCTAGATATGTTATATTTTGGGCAGTCTTGGAGTATGTGCTCTGCTGTCTGCGACGCCAATCCACATGTGCACATGGCTGTTTCACCAATCTTGAATTTTGTATACATGTGGTTGCGTAATCTATTGTGTCCTGTTCTGAGGCGCAGAATAATGACTTGTTCTGGTCTGTCCATAATGTGGTAGTCATCTTGAGCAGGTTTTGGTGGCTTTCTGACTGATTTGATCATTCTTTTCTTTTGGTGGTATGTAACGGGCACATCAGGCTGTTCCTCTTTGGCTCCTTCCTTAGCCAATTGATCAGCTCTGTCGTTTCCGGGTACTCCACAGTGGGATGGTATCCACTGTATGGTGACTTTATGCTGACTGCTAAGTTCAGAAAGTAGTGTCCTTAGTACTGGCAATTTCCCAGAGAGGAGCGCCTTGAGTACTGATTTTACATCTGTTAGTAGCACCACAGGTTGTGTACCATTGCTGTTATTTAGTAATTTCTCTGTTGCTTTCTTGATTGCCTCAATTTCGGCATCATAGTTATGGCAGTACTTTCCTGTCGGTACTCTGGCTGTGTCCCTAGTATTATTTGGGTATTCTATGTACACTCCCGCTCCTCCATTTCGAACAGCATTGTGTGCTGACCCATCTGTGTAGACTCGGATCCAGAGGTCCTGTGGGTATTCTTCATCAAGGAAGCTGAGAGTGGCTGTTCTGCGCTGCACACTGTTCTGTTCTTCCTTGTCAAATATTCCTCTCACTTTTGTCTGGATTTGTAACGATAGTCTATGCTCATCTTTCCATGGAGTTCGCTCTGGAATAGTTGTTAGGGGGATACCAACTGTGGGCAGATCAGTGGTTTCTCTGCAGAGTCGTTTGGCCTGGTGGATAAAACTACTTCTTTTCAACCGCCCCATAGCTAGGTTTTCAAATCTGTTCTTCATAGGGTGGCCTGGCAAGCTGAGGAACTTTTCTGCTTGTATTAGCGTTTTCGTATCTCTGCGCTCACTCAGTGCCTGTGTCCTCCCCATCTTCTCCATTTCCACTATAGGGGTTGATCTCATCCCTCCTGTGGTGACTCTAAGTGCTTGATTTTGCACCTTGTCCAGCTCTTGTAGTGTGGTATTTGATGCTGAACACCACGCAGTTGACCCATATTCCAGGTGTGGTCGTATGCTCTGTTGGTAAACTTTGCTAAGTATTTTCGTACTGGCTCCCCATGTGGTTCCACTTAGCTTTCTCAGGATGGCTATTTTCCTTCTGGCTTTTGCTACTGCTTTGTTGATGTGCTTTCTCCATGTCAGCTTGCCATCAAATGTTACTCCAAGGTATGTTGGTTCTTTATCTTCTCTTAGGGGTGTTCCATTTATCTGGATGATCCCTGCCTTTTGTTTTGGAGAGAGGGTAAATAGGGTGGTGCTGCACTTGTCAGTGTTTATGCTGACACACCATCTATTTGCCCATGCAGCAAATGTATCTACAGCTCTTTGTAGCAATCTGGTGGCCACTGATGCATATTCATTTGTGCTCCATAGAACCAGGTCATCGGCGTACATTGCCGCTTTAATTCCATGCGGTAGGTGAGCAACAAGATCATTGATGAAGATTAGAAAAAGTGTGGGGGACAAGACTCCGCCCTGGGGGACACCGTGACGCAGTAGTACTTTCTTGCTCTTGAGTCCGTCTATCTGTACTCGGGCTCTTCTGTTGTGCAAGTATGCTTTCACCCATTTGTACATTCTTCCATTGACTTTGCAGTTTCTCAGTTTCTTCATCAGACCTTCTTTCCAGACTTTGTCAAAGGCTTTCTTCAGATCTATCCATGCCGCGAGCACCAGCTTCTTCTCTTGGAATGCATCCTCAATTTCTTGAGAGAGGTAGGTTGTCTGATCTTCCGTAGAGTAGCACTGCCTAAAGCCAGCCTGCTGTGGCACAAGGATGTTTTTACTTTCAATGTACCACTGCAGTCTGTGATTGATGATGCGCTCCAGTGTTTTGCAGAGACAGCTGGTGAGGCTAATTGGTCTGTAGCTAGAGGCAATGGAACCATCTTTCCCTGATTTTAGGAGGGGTATCATGATTGCTTCTCTCAAGGCTTGTGGAACACTGCCTAAGGTCCAGCTGTTATTGAAGATCTGCAACAGCTTTGTTTTGGCCTCTGTTCCTAGGTTCCTGATCATTTCATTGGAGATACCATCAGCTCCTGGTGACTTTCTCATTTTCAGTTTTGATATGGCTAGCTCCAGTTCGCTGATTGTGATGGGTGCCTCCAGAACCTCATGTACTATTTCCTTCTGTCCTGTATGTTGTCGTTTCTCTCGAATCTCTTGTTGTTTCTCTGGACTAATTTTGATATTGCTATCTTGTGCGAACGAGTCCGCAAAATGGTCAGCTGCTTGCTTTCTTGTTAAGATTTTTCCATCTTTATGTAGTGCAATTTTTGAGTTTCTCCCTGTGCCCTCGTCATTAAGCTGTTTTATTAGCTTCCACAATTTCCTTGTGTCTCTTTCAAAGTTCAGAGACTCTGTTTTCTCCTGCCAGCTTTTCCGTCTAGCCTGCAGCTTGGCCCTTTGAAATTTGGCTTTTGCATGCTGGAATTTATTGTGGTGCTCTTGGCTGGGTGTGGCCTCTGCTTGCTTTCTACACACTTCAACATCATTATGCAACTGTTCCAGTTCACTACTCCAGTAGGGTTTATATTGTTTACGGGCTCCTCTTGGTACTGTTTCTCGCGCTGCCTGTAGTATGCATTTCCCAAACTCTTCAACTGCTTTATTTATGTCTTTCTCAGTGTTCAGGTTTCTAACCAGTATGCTGGTGCGATGCTTGTACATTGCCCAGTCTGCTTTCTTGTAGTTCCACCTCGAGAGGGTGCTGCTTTCACTTACAAGCTCATTTTCTACGGTTAGAAAGACTGGCCGATGGTCACTGCCACCAAGTTGTTTCCCAACAGTTCGTGTAATGTTCCACTCCAGGTCTGGTGAATGAAAAGCCAGGTCAGGTGTAGTTGTAGAGTGCCATGATCTCGAGTAGAAAGTATGTGGGTCGGACGGCTTGTTAATCAACATGAATCTATTCTCATCCTGCCAGTCTTCCAGTCTCTCTCCTCTCTGGTCCATGTGATCATAGCCCCAGCTCTGCGAGTGGCTGTTGAAATCGCCACACACAATCATTTTTTTCTTTTAGTGGTAGAGTGGTCAGTGCCTGTGGGCGGTCACTTGGACAGTAGTAATTGATCAGATGTAGATCTGTATTACCTGTCTTAAGTTTAAGTGTCTGATACTCAGCCCCTTCCATGTAGACTTTGATTTGGGAAGCCATGATGTTGTTTCTTACAAGGGTCAGTATCCCACCTTTTCGCCTGTTCTTTCGGTCAGATCGGTAACACTGGTAGCCTCTGATTTTGAAGGCTATATTTTCATTGAGGTGAGTTTCTTGCAAGCAACATATGCTTACTTTTTCTTGGTCCAAGATTTTTTCTAATTCTATTTTTTTGTTGCTGACTCCCTCCGCATTCCAGTGCATTATTTTAAGTCTTCGTTTAGTATGGCCAGTCGTCCTATTCTCATGTCCCCTGGCTCCACAGGACATCTGAGAAGGACCTCCAGTAGTTGGGGTTGGACCCTTTCGAGACATAGGGCCCGGCACTGCACCTGCCTGGGGGTCCAAAGCAGGGCGAGCACCATAACGATTAGCAGTAGTCGACATATTCCATTTTGCGTGATTGCGTGGCATCCTGATTTCTGTGGTGCGCCTCTTGGCTGGTTGCCTCCGTCTTCAGCACCTTTCTTTGCTAGAGCAGACTGTGGTCTCACTCGAGTGTAGATGTGTACGCGCGCACACACCTGTCTACGCATGCATGTACGTGCATACACATCTAGAGCATACTGGTTATTTTCCGGCGCCAGAGACTCGCCGTCGCCCCTTCTCCTGTTAGTTTAAACAGGTCCGCCACGTGAAGGCCAGGAGTTGGACTTTTGCTGCATAGGTTATGTATTCACGAGCCATTGAGGTATTTGAGCAATGTTGGGCGCTCACCCCAACACCGCGCCTCGGCTACATACAGCAACATTTGGAACCCCGCCGGCTCAGTTATCCCACAAGTCACCAGCGGGGGTAGAACCGCTTCCAGTTCTCGCCCGCTACGAGACTCTGCGTGATAAACGGGATTACGGAGAAAGTGGTGTAACCCCTCAGTCAGAGAGACCAGCACCTACCTAACACGTTGGCAAAAAATACATAATTACAAAATTTTTGGAATGAGGAGTATGTTATCCCGGTAGCAGTCTAAGATTTAAAAGGAAATCCCGTTTGCATAGCAACGACTATTCGTTTATTCACTTCAAATGATATAACTCTGCGGTATGCACCTGACGAGATGCAGCGAAATATGCCAGGCAATAAATGGTGCAACATATTGTTTGTGGATTCTGTGTTTACATTCACTAAGGGAATACATGGTTTTGAATAACAAAAAACTGCCAAAGTATTCATTATCTTCTTCTTCTTCTTCTGCGTTCATCCGGAGTTTTTTTTTCCGGACGTGATTGCATTGTGCCCGTTTACAGCAGAGCTGCGTTCTTGCGCCTTTAGGCCGACACATCCGACTTCTGCGGGCATTTGTTGACCGGGTTAACCTTCCCGGGTATTCATTATAATAAACATTCCCTTGATCTTTTAGAAAATGACAAATGTGACAAAGTCTTTAAACTCAGGAAAAAGAAGAGAATTGGTAAATGGGATACGGTTCGAGAAATACGTTTTTCGTGTCCAAATCATAATTATCATCATCGTGTGCCGTGTCGGTAAGCGTGGACGGTCATGTTTCGCCATCTTACACGATCTCCAGAGTCGTGGATCAGCTCGGTGTTATCGTCCCGACCATGCCATGTGGTCAAGACACCCAGGTATATACTTCTCTGCCTTCCCCTTATTCTCTCCCCATCGATCTTGCCAGTTGTCACCAAGTTCTCCAATGTATTACTTCTCATAACGTGCCCAAATTATTTGACTGTCTACGTCTAATTCCTTTAACCAATTTGCGGTTTTTATTTGCCACCTGTAGGGCATGCTCATTGCTTTTTCTGTCTTTCCGTGGTATTCTTTCCATTTCCCTCAGAAACCACATTTCCACTGCCACTATGTGTTTTTCATCTTGTCTGCTCATCGTTTACGTTTCAAATCCATACAAAAGTATAGGTTCTATGTAGCACTTCAACACTCTTTTTCTCTATGCAATTGACACTTTTGCTATTAGTCAGTGCGTTTTGCATTTTGCAAAAGGCTACCTGTGCCACAGTCATTCTTGTTCTAATCTCTTCAAGGCATCTCCCATCAGATGTTAAAACTGTTCTGAGATAGTTGTACCGGTTTACTTGTTTAAGAATATTCCCATTTTTCCTTATATTACATTGTGGTATTTCTTTCTTCGTTGAGACGACCATAACCTCTGTCTTCTTACAGTTTAATTCTAACCTTAGTTGTTCGCTGTGTACAGTAACCGTTTCTACTAAATGATGCAGATCCTGCTCATTGGAGATAATAAAACGACATATTAACTTGGCAGAGGAAGACCAAGAGAAATGATGCCGGATGGATTGAGACGGTGGCATGGAGGAATGTCATCAGCAGAGCTGATCCAGAAAACCAAAGACCGAGATATATGGAGAGTGATGAACGCCTACGCCAGCTGGCATAGCACTTGATGATGATGATATTAACTGAAAATAAACTTGCCCAGGAATCACGAACAGCCAAAAAATGCTGGGGTTGATTGATACGTCCTGTAAATGATGTGCATCTAACTTTTTAAACCCATTTCATGAAGCGGTGCCTCCACCATATCCCTATGGGTTTAAAGGAATTATCTGATACTATAGGGGATTTAACCTGGAATACTGTCTTGGCGGGCAAATATACTAACATCAATGCCACTACGGTTGCTGGACTCGTGTTAGGTAGTTGATTATCCTTTACATGAGGTAGCAGTCAACTCCAGCATTTATTTGGGGCTGTTTTGTGATTCCTGGGCAAGTTTACGTTCAGTAGTTTGACAGTAATAATGAGAGCGATCAAAGAAAAGCCAGGACTAATATTCGGAGGTTATAATATAAATAATATACGCTATGCAGATGACATAGTATTGATGGCGGATAATGAAAAAGATCTGCAGCAACTGTTGGACATTGGAGTAACAGAAAGTGCAAAGAAAGGATTCTCCTTGAATATCAAGAAATTGGTAACAATGGTTATATCAAAGAAACAGGTAACACCCAAATGTGAAATAGAGATAGAAGGAAAAATTCTTCACTAAGTGGATAGTTTTAAATATCTAGGGACATTTATAACATCAGATGGAAGATGCACAACAGAGATTAAGAGCAGAACTGGGCAAGCAAAGGTTGCATTTAATAACATTAAGAATATCTAATGCAATAAGTCAATATCACTGAATATTAGAAAGAGAGTGCTATGGTGCTATATAGAACTTTTTTTTGCTGTATGGCTGTGAATCTTGGAATGTAAATGAACAAATTAGGAAGAGATTGGAAGCAACAGAGATGTGGTTCCTGAGACGAATGTTGCGAATTCCTTGGACTGCCAAAGTAACCAATAATAAATGCCTGAAAGAGGCTAATGAAACTAGAACAGTATATACAACAATAAGAAAGAACCAAACACATTTTTTTTGGTCATGTGATGAGAAGAGAGGCATTTGAGAACATCGTGACATCTGGAAAGATCGAGGGGAAGAGAGGCAGAGGCAGACCAATAGAAATGATGCTGGATAGATTGCGATGGTGGCATGGAGGAATATCAGCGGTAGAGTTGATCCAGAAAACCAATGACCGAGATCTGTGGAGAGTCATGGACGCCTACGCCAGTCGGCATGACACTTGATGATAATGATGATGAGGTTAACATTGCTTTCTGAACGACGGGTACTCATACCATTGTATGGACACCAACGTAAGGGAGCGTGCTTCCAAATCGCCTGCAGCTGTGTTTCGAACATGGTATGTGGGATTACGAATTGCGTCAGTAAAACCTTCGCCACGGAGCAGACTGGAGTTGTGTAGGTAACGAAAAAACAATCCACTCTCTCGGGGGATTTGAACCAAGGGTCACATTATCGGTACACGGATACACTAACGACTGCGCCACAACGGTTCATAATAATTACGAACTAGACAACAAAGAGAGTGATAAAAGCTGCCTTTCTTCAGGAAACGAACTCTCCAGTAATCATGAGTCATTAGCGAGTGGCTACAGGCAGATGATTGTCACTTAGATCATTTGTCACATTCATCCTAGCGTCCGCTGCAATCCTCTTGTAGTAATCAATCGTGATGGTTCGTTGTATGGGTTGGGTTGTCAGTCGTGATTGTTTGTTGTATGAGGTGGGACAGTCAATCATGATTGGTTGTTGTATGAGGTGGGACAGTCAGTTATGATTGTTTGTTGTATGATCTGGCCAAGTCAATCGTGATTGTTTCGTGTAAGAGCTGGTCAAGTCAATCGTAGTTGTTTGGTGTATGATCTGGTCAAATCAATCGTGGCTGTTAGTTGATTTATCTGGTCAAATCAATTGTGATTGTTTGTTGAATGAAGTGGGAACAATCAATCGTGATTATTCGTTGTATGATCTAGTCAAGTTAGTCGTGATTGTTTGGTGTAGGAGCTGGTCACATCAATCGTGATTGTTGATTGATTTATCTGGTCAAATCAATCGGGGTCATTTGTTTATTTAGCTGGTCAGGTCAATCGTGATTGTTCGTTGTTTGAGTTGGGATAACGAATAGTGATTGTTTGCTGAATGAGCTGGTCAAGTCAATCGTGATTGTTAGTTAATTTACCTGGTCAAGTCAATCATGATTGTTCGTTGTGTGCGCTGGGACAGTGAATGGTGATTGTTTATTGAATAAGCTGGTCAATCCAGCGTGGCTGTTTCTTGTATGAGCTGGGACAGACGATCATAACATGCATGAGCTCCATACAAACCCACTAAGCCCACATGTCAAAGATGCCAGCGGGTGCCTTAGGGCAGTGGTTCTCAACCTTTTTTGGCCCGTGCCCCCCTTCACTATATTTTCAGAACATCATTCCCCCCTTTCGTATTTCCTACCTAAAAATCCCGCTCCCGCCTTTATACAGTATACGTAATAATGGAAGCTAAATTTAATAGCACATACTAAAACAAGTCTAGACGTCCACATAAAACATGATTTGTGGGTCTACTTAATTTATAAATTGAATTTTAGAAGGGTGAGACGTACAGAACCGTACAGTACGAAGGGAAAAACAATATCAAGTAATCGGTTCTTGTATTAACGCGATCCTGAAATAATCTTAATCCCCCCCCCGCCCCTTTAAACCCTAAAATCCCCCCCCCCCCCTTGGGGGGGGGGGAATTCCCCACCAGTTGAGAACCACTGCCTTAGGGTAAGTGTAGAGTCTCCATGGCGAAGTGGTCAAGCCGTCTGCCTCGTGCTCCGAAGGTTGTGGGTTCGATTTCGGGCTACGTCTTTTCGGTTCACAAGTGCATTTTTCTCTGAGACTCTCGGGGGTCGTCGCTGGAGCTACGGAGTTCGTGCTTTGTGCGATGCTTTCGGCAGGTCATCCTGCCAAAAGAGACCGAGCCATATGGGATGAACCCGGGGCAATGAAGTCGATCCTCTCGACTTTTAAGACTTTTAAGTAGAAAGCTTCGTTATTAGTCTCATGACCACGGTCGGGCAGCTGTTCCACGTCTGGGCTCATCGTTTGCTAATTGAGAGAAAGACTGACCACCTATGACCACATGCATTTCATCATCATCATCATCATCATCATCATCATCATCATCATCATCATCATCATCATCATCATCATCATCATCATCATCATCATCATCATCATCATCAAGTGCCATGCCGGCTGGCGTAGGCGTTCATGGCTCTCCACAGATCTCGGTCATTGATTTTCTGGATCAACTCCGCTGTTGATATTCCTCCATGCCACCTTCGCAATCCATCCAGCATAATTTCTCTTGGTCTGCCTTTGCCTCTCTTCCCCTTGATCTGTCCAGTTGTCACGATGTTCTCCAATGCCTCTCTCTTCTCATAACATGACCACACACACACATGCACACACACACACACACACACACACACACACACACACACACACACAACACACACACACACACACACACACACACACACACACACACACACAACTATTTGCCTCTTTCTTATTATTGTATATAATATTCTAGTTTCATTAACCCCTTTCAGGCAGACGTTGTTAGTTATTTTGGCAGTCCAAGGAATTCTCAACATTCGTCTCGGGAATTCAGGCCAATGAAGTATGATGGTCCTACGCATCACTTCCAGACTTTACTTCTTTTTAAGATGCTACTGTTCTTTGGGGCCAAAGAGAAAACCATAATCTGAAAGTTCGCAGCGACTACACTAACCAGGCGGCCTTAATTCCTCAGACTCAAAACCCCCTTGTCCTACATCGCAAGGTATAGTGTGTATTTTGAATGACTGTGCAGTGTTTGAAAATATTGCCGGTCCAAGTTTTGTATTCACCCTCTGTCAAGTTCATGCAACGTAATAGGTAAATACAAAACTTGGACCGGCAATATTTTCAAACACTGCACAGTCATTAAACATACACCCTATACTATAGGCAGGAGATGACAGATGACTGTTGTTTGGCAAAAGTGTGTGTTGCTCTTCTCCTTCCGTGATACAAAAACGTGAACATTCTCATTAAGTATTTTGTGATGTTGTACATGGAAACAGCCGATTTCCCTGGCCTAGAGTTAAATGAATTTCTCCGTAATCCCGTTTATCCACGTAGGGTAACGCAGCGCGCGAGAAGTGAGCTGGCCGCTCAGAAAGCAATGGCAAACTACTGAGTGTAATCCTGCAAAGAAATCAACAACCGGGGTAAAATGCTGGTGTTGACAGCGATGTCATGTAATGGATATGCGAAAAAAAAAAAAAACAAACATGAAAACGCAGACGGAACGGACGGATAAGGAGCTGCAATTTTCCTCTAAACTGTGGACTTAAAATGACTCCTTCAGCCGAGAGTACAATTACAGACAGGGCATTATATTTATTTAATTATTCGTGAATTATTTATTTCAACCGTAACTTGATCTTGTATTGAAATTGTAAGATGAGTTTCAGAAGTATTACAAAACAAAATAACTATTATATTCTAGAAAATAACGAAATGTGGGTGGAGGCGAGGATATGTGGGTTAGGGAATGAATGAACAATGATAATTCAGAGGGTAAAGGTTAGAACTGAGGTTAAAAGGATAGTTTAGAGGGCAACGTTTAGGACTGAGGATACAAGTTTAGAGGACTGAGGGCACGATGTTAGTTTAGAGGGCATATGTTAGGAATGAGGATACAATGTCAGTTTCGAGGGCAGAGGTTAGGACTTAGGGTACAATGATAGTTTAGAGGGCAAAGGTTAGGACTGAGGATACAATGACAGTTTAGAGGGCAACGGTTAGGACTGAGGATACAATGACAGTTTAGAGGGCAAAGGTTAAGGCTGAGGGTACAATGATAGTTTAATGGGCAGAGGTTGGTTCTGAGGGCATAATGATAGTTAGAGGGTACAGGCTGGAAATGGGGATACAATGATAATTTAGAAGACACAGGTTTGAAATGAGGATAATATGATAGTTTAGGGGGTAAAGGTTAGGATTGAGGATACAATGATAGTTTAGAGGGCAAAGGTTAGGACTGAGGATACAATGATAGTCTAGAGGGCAAATGTTAGGACTGAGGATACAATGATAGTTTAGAGGGCAAAGGTTAGGATTGAGGATACAATGATAGTTTAGAGGGCAAAGGTTAGGACTGAGTATACAATGATGGTTTAGAGGACAAAGGTTAGGACTGAGGATGCAATGATAGTTTAGAGGGCAAAGGTTAATATTGAGGAAACAATGATAGTTTAGAGGGCAAAGGTTAGGATTGAGGATACAATGATAGTTACGAGGGCAAAGGTTAAGACTGAGGTTCAGAGTTGCTGGGGAAGAGGAGCAGACAAAGCTGAAAATGAGACTCGTCAGTCAACTTGGAACTGGCACAATTAGGGATATACTGGTACAGACGGAGCTGTACTGGCACAGTTAGAGCTATACTAGCACAGTAAGAGATGTGATGACACAGGTATAGTTGTAATGACACATTTAAAGATGTATTGGCAAACACAAGTTTGAGCCGGCACGGTTAGATATGCACATGTACAGTTAAAGTTATACTGGCACAAATAAAACTGTACTGGCACCATTAAACCCGTATTAACAAAGTTAGAGCTGTACTGGCACAGTTAAGCATGTATTGAAACAGACAGGGATGTACTGACACAATTAGAACAGTACTGATACAAATAAAGATGTACTGACACAGTTACCACTGTACTGTCACACGTGGAGCTGTATTAGCACAAATAGAGCTGTACTGATACACGTGGAGCTGTATTAGCACAAATAGAGCTGTACTAGCACAGTTAGAACGACAGTGGCACAATTAGTGCTGTACTGGTGCAGATAAAGCTGTAGTGGCCAAGGTAAAGCTGTAGTGGCACAGCTACAGCTGTACTGGCACAGTTAAATCTGTATTGATACAGTTAGGGATGTACAGGCACAGAGTTGTACTGACACAGGTGGCGTTTTACTGACACAACTAACGCTGTGCCGGCACAGTTCGGGCTGAACTCACACAGTTAAAGCGGTATAGGAATATAATATGGTCGGCATTTATTTAGTGAGAGAAAGGTAAATACGGTGATTCCATATGCTCAGATAAAGTTAGATACACGTCTTTTAGAGGACGTCGCCTTCAACCCTGGCACGAATTGGCTGTTTCTGGTGTTACTAGGCAATACTATTTCAGTAGTTTGCCATTGCTGTCTGAGTGGCCATTCGTACCATCGAAATCAACGTAAAGCGGTCTCCCTCCAAATCGACCGCAGCCGGCCTGGAACTCTCTACTCGATATGATGGAAGACTATGAAACTGCGCGCCGTCACTATCCACAAAGCCACAGCGCCCATTATGTGATCAGAACTTTTACCAAAACAAGCGGATGTCTCCCTGACGAACTGCATACGCCGCCTACCTCGCCATCAGCGTGCGGGAAGCTCAATAGCGAGCGCTCTTATTTTTCAACTACGTTGACGACTATATGTGTGGTGTAAACTAGACATTCGAAACAATGTATTCTCTTAGTGCAGTGGTTCTCAGTCGGTGGGGAATTCCTCCCTACCCCCCTCCAGGGCGGAATTTTAGGGTTTCTGGGGAGAGGGGGGGGGGGGGAATTAAGATTATTTCAAGATCGTAATAATACAAGAACCAGTTACTTGATATTGTTTTTCCCTCTAAATTTTACGGTTCTATACTTCTCGCCCTAATGAAATTCATTTTATAACGTAAGTAGTCCCGCAAATAACGTTTTATGTAGATGTCTAGACTTGTTCTAGTATGTGTTATTAAATTTAGCTTCCATTTTTATGTATATTGTGTAAGGGTGGGGGGGGGGGGGGGGGCGGGGGGATTTATACTGAGGAAATTCGAAAGGGGGGGAATGACGTTCTGAACATATGATAAAGGGGGGCATGGGCCAAAAAAGGTTGAGAACCACAGTCTTAGTGAATTTACACACTGAAGACGCAAACAAAAAATTGCGTGATTTATGGCCTGACATATCCCGCTGCATCTCGTCAGGTGCATACTGCAGAAATGTATATCACATAAAGTGAATTGATGAATCATGATTCATCCATCATGAATCCCAATGTTATGCCAACATTAGTAACAGATTATTTGTTTCGTGTATCGATTCACAGGACATTGTAGTCAACGCCAGCATTTTTCAGCTGCTGTTGATTTCTTGGCAAGTTTTACGTTCAGTAGTTTGCTATCGCTTTCTGAACGACCGGTTCATATACCCCCGTAAGTAACCAACGCGACGCGATCCGCTGCCGAATCTCGCTCAGTCGTGTTTCGTACGAGAGTATACGGGATTACGAACAACGTCCTTTACACATACGCCAGGGAGACCGGCAGTAACAAAATTAGTAATCCTAAAAGCGGCCCTAATTCGACCGATATCTTGAATAACTATATCAAACTGTATCCGGTTTACATTTCATTTTGAATCTGATGAAAGCAGAAATGCAGCTTCAACGGGTAATGCAGAATAAGCATTGTCCTTCATCAATTCATTTGATATAAAGCATACAAGAAACTCACATATTATCACTATGTTTTGTGGGTATGATTTGTAATTTTAAAGTTAATCTCAGCAGCGCGGATATTCCAGCTTCTAATTCTATTCGACAAAAGTGTGATGTCTTTGTAATCAGTAATAAACATATGGTGGTTTTATTGACACACAACGAGCTGAGATCGGGAAGTCAGTACATAGGGCATCTGTTTTCTGACCTTCGTAGCAAAAGACACTTTTCATGGGCTATTTCTGTTATTAAGAAGAAAATACCTGGATGGCTTGGCCACGTGGCATGGACGAGACAGGAACACTGAGCTGATCCACGACTCTGGTGATCGAGTGAAATGGCGAGTCATGACCGCCCACTCTTTCCGGCATGGCACATGATTGATTGATTGAAATGGTGTTAGCCAAGCAGTGATTGCACAGTATTAACTGATTCGGTGCCAAACAAAAAGAAATGTTTGGACCATGGACCATGTTGGTGCACAATCAATGAACAAGTATTAATATTATGCCGTAAATTTCAATTTAGTGGAGCGGCTGGACGAGTGGCTAGATTGCCGGATTCTCCTTCGGGAGACCCGAGTTCGAATCCTCGGTAGGGGGTGTGGATTTTTTTGTCTATCGGTGGCAAAAAGAAAACCCTAACCTGCACAGTTCACGGCGACTGCACTAGCCAGGCGGCCTTAATTCCTCAGGCTCAAGACCCCACCCCCCCTTTCCCCTAGCCATACACCGCAAGGTACTTTATAGGCAGTAAATGACAGTGACAGTTTAAATTCAGTGAGCATTTAAATGGCGGACAATACCGCGAAATGAAATAAATAACACGATAACTTTAGCATGGCGATATATCGTCCTTCTGTACAAATTGGAGGTCAAATTTGGCGAAATATTATCAGTTAAGAAGAACAAATAACTCAACACCAGCAAGTAAATTACACACAGACAGGTAGACAGACCACATGACCCACCCAGTGCCGATTTGGTCTGACAATCTGTTCCTTACATCATATACCTATTATATCTCATGTCAGTAGAAAAGTATAATGTATTTGTAATGACTGTGCAGTGTTTGAAAATATTGCCGGTTCAAGTTTTGCATTCACCCTCTGTCAAGTTCATGCACCATAATAAGTAAATACAAAACTTAAACCGCCAATATTTTCAAACACTGCACAGTAATGAAAAATAAACCCTGTAGTAAAGGACACTGTTACACGCCTAAATGCACATTTATAACTAGGTGCTATACCCATATTTTATAGTTTAGTAGATACGCGATGGGTGATGCGGTCAGAATCACGTCGGACGCTTTTACTTGCCAAGATATTTCTTGGTACGCATTTTAGGCTTTGTCGTCACGAGATCCCGCGTCAATTTTAAAAATTCGAATCGGCCCCGATGCGGAACCAACTGTCATATCATTATCATTTACGTGTTCTTGTTATGTATAATACTCCAATAATATTTATCGTCTTTTATGAAAACTAGTTTGATTGTTTTCTTTTAAAATTCGCTTGCTTTTTAACTCAAGCGTAATCCATACACTTGCTATTACATCATTTTAATTGTGGATTAGCTGTCCCAACTAGAGAGTGTCTCTCGCCATCAGGTGAAACCCACTCCGGCTTCTGAGGTGCTTGTAAATTACGTCGGTAAGTCAAGGACGAGAAATCAACATTTTAGTCCAGCTGACCGATGTAGAGGTTGAACCCGGTACTTTGGCATCAACACACCGGAAGTTTAAGAGTGAGCGCTCTTGTCCATTCGGCCATTAGGTCATGCTGATCTCTACTATTTTGTTGTTATGTATAGTTATAAAGGTGATATCTAATAGTTACAATCAGAGCAAATGGAAACGAATACAATTAAGCGAAGCATAGACCAAGAGTGATGTAGGGTGTCTTTTTAATGACTGCAATGTTTGAAAATATTGCCGGTCAAAGTTTTGTATTCACCTTCTGTAAAGGTCATGCAACATAATAGGGAAATACAAAACTTGGACCTGCAATATTTTCAAACACTGCACAGTCATTAAAAAATACACCCTGTATTTTAAAGTTACAACTAGGAGAAAATGTAACACATACGTTTGGTACAGTTAAAACAAGGGTAATATGTAAAAGTTACAACCTTAGTAAAAAGGAAATAAAATATTAGAGTAATGAAGGAACAAAGGATAGGGCGCACAGTCTTCTGCCTGGCACGTTTCACTGCATCTCAATACAACACAATGCAGACAATGAACCCTTTCAGCTAAAATATACGAGGTGCTACAAGAAATAGTGTGTATGGACTAGGACTGAGTTCAAATCCTTGCCACGGAGACCCCCCTCCCCCTCCCCCCCCCCACCCACCCACCTCTAAGTCCCCCAACCCCCCAATTATAATGTCTTTGTTTGCACGAATAGACAAATGTTAAGCCACGCCGAGGCAGTTGCGATTCGAATGGCAACGCCCTTGTTGTATACGCTTTTGTTGTTGTTATATTTTTTGTTCGCTGGGTTTGAACTCAGGCATAGTCCATACACGTGCAACTACTTCTAGTAGTACTGGACTGAATATTGCGTGTGAATTAGCTTTCCCTATTACCTGTGTCCCTCGCCATCAGGCGAACCCATCTCTGACTTTATAGGTACTTGTAATTTACGTCCCCAAGTCAAGCACTAAGAGTCAACATTTTAGTCCAACTTACCGGTGTAGGGGTTGAACCCGCTATCTCGGCATCAGCTCACCGAATGATTAAAAACGAGCGCTCTTACCCATTCGGCTATGCCCATGGTTTTCAAACTCATAGTGTCATGTATCATCATCATGTGGCTTGTTTTGTTCCAGTGAACATTGCCTTGCTGGTCAGCTTAAACTAACTGTACATTTGAATGTTGTACAGGGTGTATTTTTAATGACTTTGCAGAGTTTGAAAATATTGCTGGTCCAATTTTTTGTATTCACCCTCTGTAAAGTGCATGCAACATAATAGGTAAATACAAAACTTGGACCGGCAAATTTTTCAAACACTGCACAGTCATTAAAAATACACCCTGTATATTACAGCTTGAAACAATTATTGTTTGGTTTGTTTTAAGTTCGTCGGCTCTGGGATGCGGGGGATTACGCGTTCGAAACACAGCTGCAGTTTCCATACAATTGTATTTGTGCCGGTCGTTCAGAAAGCAATGAGAAAGAACTTAATGTAAACTTGCCAAGAAATCACAAACAGCCAAAAACTACGGTGACGATCTTTAAAAGATGTGCAACCAATTAACTTGTTTTATGTTGAATGACTTTTAATGTACCTAGCGAGATGGTACCTGATAAATCCAGGCAATAAATTGTGCAAACTACTGTTTGTGTCTTCATGATTCAAATTCACAAGGCGAAAACATAATTATGAAAATAAATAAGTTAATACTGCCCTCTTGATTGTAATAGTGACATGATTGAAAATGTGCAGAATACCTACCGATGGTGAAGGCATACATCTGATGCGGTCCTGAGAAGAGCCCCAGTGGCGGGGGTTCGGGGAATGCCGGCCCCCGTGGTGTGACAAGGGGGCCGGTGTGATCCCTAGGGCCGGCTGTTTGACGTTCATTGTCGGAAACGGACAAGGCGGGGCGGCCTGTCGATCGTATACTGCCACAGCCAGTTTTGATGAGCGGTAGTACAAAAGAAGGTGATAGTTGATGACAGAGAATAACTGTCAGCGCTTGAATTGAGTTACGATCAACTCAATGTTTGCTTCTGTGCCGGTCGTCTGAGTACTCCTTTGCAGGTGTGAAGGTCTCACAGATTAAGAGTCTTTGAAGAGTCACCTCATTTCATAAAAAATAATGGCGTCCGACCGTCTACATCTTGTGAATAGTTTGTTTTGAACATCAGTGTAAGAATAAGTCCACGTCGCTTAATGTGATATAACAGTAACAAGAGAGACGGCTTGATCTGTTACTATATAAATTGTGACACGTTAGGATTAACACAAAACTCGCTTGATCAGCAACTGCATAAATTGTGACACGTTAGTGATTAACACACAACTTCATTGATCCGTTAGTACATAAATTGTGACACGTTAGCGACTAACAGAAAACTCACTTCATCAGCTACCACATGCATTTGTAAGGCAAAAATGACTAGCACAGAATTCGTTTATACAACTCTTACATTAATATATGATGCAAAAGTAACTAAAGAATACTCGCTTTATCAATTGCTGTTAACTTGTACCGCATTAGTAAGTAACACAGACTCGCTTGATTAGTTAACGTGCTAATTTGTAACGCAATAGCATCTAACACAGATTGGCTTAAACAGGTACTGTCTTAATTTGAGCTAAACAATACCATTTCTAAGTGTTGAAATTTGTAATTTGCTCATGTTTTGTTCTTTACAGTTTTTTAAAATTATTTTTGTTTAGGTAGATTTTAATGAAAGAGAAAACAACTATGCAGTTTTGTCAGTGATTTATCTGTAACATCCGGTAAGGGATACGATTTTTCTCAATGATGGTCTTGAAATTAAATAAATTATTAACACGATAATTGTATGCATACAATTTACATTTGCAAATAAATATAACACTATATTAATAAATATTCTCTTTCAGGAAACAAGTATATGCAAACATAGAGTGATTTCCGAGTAACATTGCGGTAGTTTGATGCAGAAGAGGTTAATTATCAGAACTTAAACCTACCGACGTTGATGTGCGTATTCTATGAAGAACCTTAATAGCCGGTATCCGGTGAAACATGTCTAAAAGAGGTTTAAAAAACAAACGGTTAAACGGGGATTAATTGATTCAGTGCCAAACAAAAAAGTAGGTATGTACCAAACGTGGTACACAATCAAATGAACAAGTATTGTAATGTAAATTTCCGTTCACTAAGCATTGAAATCGCGGAAGATGCCATGAAATAAAATAATTAACACGATGACACTAGTATGGCGATATATCATCCTTCTGTCCAAATTGGAGGTCACATTTAGCGATATATTATCCTTCAGCACTGAATCAGTTAAAGGGAAAGAGGATGGATTAAATTACATTGAATTTGATCCAATCTAACTTTGTCTCTCTCCACAGATCGACTACATTACACTGAATGTGATCCAATCTAACTTTGTCTCTCTCCACAGATCGACTGCACTACACTGAATTTGATCCAATCTAACTTTGTCTCTCTCCACAGATCCACTACATTACACTGAATGTGATCCAATCTAACTTTGTCTCTCTCCACAGATCGACTACATTACACTGAATTTGATCCAATCTAACTTTGTCTCTCTCCACAGATCGACTTCATTACACTGAATTTTATCCAATCAACTCTGTCGCTCTCCGCAGATCGACTACATTACACCGAATTTTATCAAATCAAACTGTCTCTCTCCGCAGATCGACTACATTACAATTAATTTGACCCAATCTAACTCTGTCACTCTCCGCAGATCGGCTACATTACACTGAATGTCATCCAACCTAAATCTGTCTCTCTCTCCCTCTTCGCAGGTCGGCTAGCGCCTGCAGAAAACCTCGCACAAAGCATACTCCCTAGCTCTAGCATTGATCACCAGCTGTCAACCCTAGCTGTGAACCCCAGCCGTGAACCCAATGATGGAGACTGGAAACGACCCCACAAAATTCTGAGCGGAAGATAGACAGACTGACTACTTCGCCACGGAGACAGAGCCCCACCCCTCCCTCCCTCCCCCACCCACCTGCCAAGGATAATACGGTTTTAGGTGCCATCCTTGAATATTGGATCCCTTGGTTGATTGGTGGGTTGGTGGGTTGATTGATGGGTTAGGGGGTTTGTTGGTGGGATGATGGGTAGGTGGGTTGGTTGGTTAATGTATTGATGGATTGATTGGTGGGTGGTTTGTGGGTTGATTGGTTGATGGTGGGCTGGTGAGTGGGTTGGTACGTTGGCTGCTTGGTTGATGGTTGGTTGGTGGGTTGGTTGGTTGGTTGGTTGGTGGGTTGGATGGTTGTTTGGTTGGCTGTGACCTTTGAAAAACAGAGGTTTAGCTCCCAAGTTTAATGCATTGACAATGGTGTGGTCACAGTCCTGACATATAGGAGTCAGGGAGGTATAGCGATTTTTTCCCAACCCAATACCAAAGTACCATCTCTGCGGGGAGTATGTTGAAGCGGCCTCCTTCCTTTCCCCAAACCCAGAAAAAATCGGGGAGTGCATGACCGGTACTGAAACTTTACATTAGCGAACAGACGTATTAAAATTTACCGAGGTTATGATACAACACGCCAAAACAGACTGTCTGAGATGAGATCCAGGTCGGTAATTTTTTCCTTCGTAGGTTTTAAGTATACCATTGTCAACAGACTTCAACCCAATGTCCAATGGAAGGGTATATGGTGCTATTCATATGTTTTCTAGAACCCCTTCCCCACTGCACTCAGTGGTCGGTATGGTTGGTTTTACGCCAGCCAGATCATCTCCTAAAAAAGTTACAGGCTATCTATGTTGTGACACTGGGCCTACCTTGGAACCATGTGACAAACTACACATGTCACAAACTACACATGTCACAAACTACACATGTCACATCCGTGGAGTTTGAACCGAGGACCAATATGTGGACAAGTAAACGTTCTAGCTGCGACCCTGCCTCGGATACACGTAAATATGTGTGTAGTTATGGCAGGATAATGTTTACACGAATTGATGTTTATGGGACATATATCATGCTAGCTGTAAATAGACCAATCGGCACAATGTATACACGCCTTGATGTTTATGGGACATATATCATGCTAGCTGTAAATAGACCAATCGGCACAGTGTATACACGCCTTGATGTTTATGGGACATATGCTAGCTGTAAATAGACCAATCGGCACAATGTGTACACGCCTTGATATTTATGGGACATATATCGTACTAGCTGTAAACTGACCAATCGGTACAATGTATACACGCCTTGATGTTTATGGGACATATGCTAGCTGTAAATAGACCAATCGGTACAATGTATATACGCCTTGCTGTTTATGGGACATATATCATGCTAGCTGTAAATAGACCAATCGGCACAATGTATACACACCTTGATGTTTATGGGACATATGTCATGCTAGCTGTAAATAGACCGACCAATCGGCACAATGTATACACACCTTGATGTTTATGGGACATATATCATGCTAGCTGTAAATAGACCAATCGGCACAATGTATACACACCTTGATGTTTATGGGACATATATCATGCTAGCTGTAAATAGACCAATCGGCACAACAGACCAAACACACGTTGAACGTCCTTTGTAGAACATTGCGCTCAACCCCGGGTTCATTTTCTTGGATTTTTCACGTCCCATAGTTTTCCATTGCTTTCTCAATGAGAAGTCCGACTGACATGTGAAAGGAATGAACACAACTACCCCGCCGTCAGGGCACATGAAGTGTAAGCGAATGTTAAACATTGAACTTGTCCCCCAAGCTGCTCCTCTCCAAATTGGTACCAGAGACTATCTTGGGGAGTAAAGGCTGCCTGGGCGAAACCGTCCACATCACCCACCAAGTGCCTATTCAATAATAATACTTTGTTTCCTGCTAAGTGTCTGCGAAAGCACCATCACATTTCGTAGGTCGGGATGCATAACGGAATGGGTGGGCAATTTGACCCTCACTTTGGCAGGCGACCCGGGGCCAGACAGTGCTCACAACATTATCGACTTCGCTAACGGAGCTCCTCGGGTGACTATTGGTTGTTGTTTTTTTTTAAATTTTAAATATGCTTCTAGCACCATATATATAAAGCTCTATGAGGCTTGTAAAAAAAGTCCTTTACTATTTTATTTTCAATTTAGGAACTAAACCCGGCTCTGTGGCAGAGGTGTTACGGATGCAAGTTCGTAATCCAGCATACCGCTTTCGAAACACAGCTCCAGACGATTTGGCAACAGACCGACTTACGTTGGTGTTTGTTCAATGGTATGAGAGCTGGTCGCTCAGGAAAAAAAAAATGGCAAATTACTGAACGTAAACTTGCCAAGGCACCACAAACAGAAAAAAAAACAATTGTGGTGTTGATTGCGACATCCTGCAAAGGATATGAAACTCACTTAATTTAAGAAAGTAAACTAGGCCCGTCTGTAAGACATTAGCTCTTAAAGGAAGTGATGGTTTGTTTCGGGACTTTAGATTCTCGAGTTTTCATGTACTGCTCAAGGCATAAGGTTCATTATGTCCATGACTTTCAAAATTGTATTGTGATTCATCATCATCCTGTGGCCTGTGCTGTGTTGAATGTATCCCACATGAAAATGTTTCGAAGTGTCCTTCTATCATAAGCTGCTGTCCGGCCTCTGTTACAGTCATGCTAAAATTGTCTGTCACATCTTTAGCCTATCTGTCTTGTTTCCCTCCAGTATTCTCCTCTTGTATCCGTAGTTATCTTGGTCCACGTGTGTTCTTATCACAGTTTCCCGACTTTTTTACATGCGTTGTTTAGTTTTCACTGACATTATACAATACAACAAAACGAATATTATAAATTTTATAACCAGAACAACGCGATGTAAAAAGTTCCATAGAAGGTATTCCGTACTATGAGCGTGGGGATATCATCCGCCAAATATTGACTCTGCGACGCGCCATGGTGAAAGCTGTATGCCAAAAGAAGAAGAAGAAGAAGAAGAAGAAGAAGAAGAAGAAGAAGAAGAAGAAGGAAGAAGAAGAAGAAGAAGAAGAGAAAGAAGAAGAAGAGAAGAAAGACGAAGGAGAAGTAGTAGTGGTAGCAGCAGCAGCAGAAGAAGAAGAAGAAGAAGAAGAAGAAGAAGAAGAAGAAGAAGAAGAAGAAGAAGAAGAAGAAGAAGAAGAAGAAGAAGAAGAAAAAGAAGAAGAAGAAGAAGAAGAAGAAGAAGAAGAAGAAGAAGAAGAAGAAGAAGAAGAAGAAGAAGAAGAAGAAGAAGAAGAAGAAGAAGAAGAAGCAATAATACTATTGGTTTCAGTTCCTTAAGAGTTAAGTATAGTGTCGCGTAAAGAGTGGACCAAAGTCTGGCCTACCACAACCACAAGAAAACGATGTCGTCCTTTTTGTGGCCTGGTCGGTATTAAATAATTAAATAAATATATTTCAAGACGATTAAGTTAGCAGTTACAAGTAAAATCATCCCAAATATCATAACGAAATTTGTAATAAATCTTAAAATTTTGCTATGTTCATTATCTAACAAAAAATACCATACTATAATTTTAAAATAATTAAATCACTAAATAAATGACACAGAGAAAGAAATATACCAAATTAAAACAAATTAAAAAATAAATAAAAATTGTTTCTACAATTTGAGGCGTATATGACATATGGTGCTAGCTTCATATTGTTTAGACCAACCGTCACTTGATGTCTGATGAGGTTAACATAACGCTTGTGTATTAAAAATAAATAAATATATATATATATATATATATATATATATATATATGTTCTCCCAAAGTAGTTTCCAACTATGGATCTGTGGGTTGATTTGGCCATCACATGTCCTAGAGCTCAATGCACGCGGGTAATCAGTGGCCAAACTTCCCTCACTTAGCAGGCGACGAACCAATCCAGGCATTGAACCTTCGTCCGAGTTTGTGCGTGACATTATTGGCGCAGTTCCCCATCAACTTCGCTGGCGGCCTGCTGTACCACTTTTACTTCACAAAATATATCATGGCACCAGTATAGACTGGCCTGAACTGGTAGTCCAGGCTAATTGAAAAAAAAAAATCCTCCTCCCAGGCCCCATGATGGGGGTTCGAACGCAAGACCACAGAATCGGCATGCAAGCTTACTAGCCACCGCGCTATCAAGGTACCCATAACAAGAAGACACAAAATAAATACAATAAAGTAAAATACAAATGAAAGATTAATAAATAAACCATAACAAGAATTTAAAAAAATAAATCGGCAAACAACATCTGCAAAGCTAACAAATATCTTGTAATAGTAACCGCGTTTGATAATGAGATCCGTATCAGATGTATAAAAATAAAAATACCAAAATAAAACAAAATGACAGAAATAATAACACTTTGACAAGTTGTGAGGCCCTACTGTTAGCATTAATAATGCAAGAATGTCTCCTTATTTCGTAATCTCATTTATCACTTCAGACTTTAAAAAAAAAAAAAGAAACACCACAATCTGGTAATCATTAAATTTTGACCAATGACATTTTTATATAGTTGACAATACTTAATACTAGTCTTGCTAGAACCGCGCGATGAAGAGGCTCGTTATACTTTTACTGGGCCGGCCCTGGAACATCTAGAAAATGCAGACGATAATCCTGTGTAACTTTCCAACAACTGGGAAAATGCTCATGAAGTTTTCACGAGGAATAAATATTAACATGAAATTCGGCCGCGTTCAACAGTCGTAGATAATTTTACAAACATCAAAATTTCATGGACTGTGTTCGCGGGGAGAGCGGACGGTAATATATTCTTTCTGGAGAAAGAGAAGTGAAAAGGGGAGGAAAATGCTCCATTCGAGCCGCATGTCAATCAAGGGACTACTGGGTGTGGAGCTCAGCGCGTGAGTTGCGCGTGAATGGGAGAGACGCGCGTCCTGGCACGAGCGTTTGCTTGGCCGGGTGTTGCCAGTGCCAGCAACACTTAGGGGTAATCACAATATTGTTCATATTTACCACCCGGTTGAAGATACCAACTGGAGAAGCAGCCAACGCCGTTGAAATGTTGGTTTGGTCGATAGAAGAGACAGTCACAGAATTCTAGAACATGCCTACATAGGGGTGAGCGTTGAGAAAGGTGTCGTTGTCTCCTTCAGAGACGATGATTGTAGTTATGGATTTGTTTGGCTTCTCAGAACATCGTTATCGTGATCATTATCTTCATCACCATAACCACCACCATCATCCATCATTATAATCAGCACCATCATCATCATCATCATCATCATCATCATCATCATCATCATCATCATCATCATCATCATCATTATCATCATCATCGTCACCATCTTTATAATAATAATAATAATAATTATTATTATTATCAATAACATCATCATTATAATCCTAATTATCACCATCATCATCACCACAATAATCATTATAATCGTCATCATCATCATCACCGTCACCATAATCAATCAATCAGGCGCCGTCTCCACAATGAATATTGGCTGCAATGGATCTTCAACGCTTCTGTCTCTCGCCTTGATTGTACATTCTGTCAGACTGATGTTCGTCCATCTCTTGATGTTATCTTCCCACTTGTATCGTTGTCTGCCTCTTGCTCGCTTACCCTCAACCTTGCCATCCAGTATGCTTTTTATATGTCTTTTAAGGAGGGCGAAATATTTCACTTGCCTCTTTTTTACTTCTTTCATCAACTCTCTTTTTATTCCCAGTTTTTCTAGAACAAGTTTCTAGTATATTCACATCTCCAAGGCCTCTATTCGACATTCTAGTTGCTAGTTCAATGTCCGGCTTCCGCGCCATACAGTAGTGTTGAATATACGTAACATTTGACAATTCTCATTTTTAATGTGTTGGTAATCTCTCTCTAGATGTTAATATTTATTTCATGCTGATGAAAGCATTTTTGGGCATTCCTTTTCTATTCTTTTTTTTAAAAATTTCTTCTTCACTTCTGCCATCATCTGTTATTACATGTCCAAGATAGGAGAAACTTGTTACTTGTTCTAGTATTTCCCGGTTTAGTGTGATGTTCATTGATGACCTTTCCTTTCCATTGCTAATAATCATAATTTTCGGTTTTATGATTTTAATATCTGAACCAAATTCTGCATTATGCCTGTTTACTTGTTCCATTAGGCTGTGTAGCTCTTGCTCACTTTCTGCTAGTAACACGGTATCGTCAGCATACCTAAGATTGTATATGATTCTTCCATTGATGTTAAGTCCAGGAAGTTCGACTTGTTTAGAAATTATTTCTGTGTATAGGCTGAAGAGACTTGCCGTATTCCTCTTTTTATCTCCATGGGCGACGAATAATTATTTCCGCAACTAATTAATGTCACTTGTTCCCAGTACAACTTACTAATAAGTCTTATGTCCTTTTGTCTGCTCCTATATATGCAATTAGCCGTTTATGTTGTTCTCTTTCATAGCGCACTCAAGAAGGAAATACCGCATGTGATCTAATTCTGTCATTGTATCAACCAAGTAATTTTATCTCATTCTGTAATTTTATCAACCAAGTAATTTTATCTCATTCTGTAATTTATCAACCAAGTAATTTTATCTCATTCAGTAGTTTTATCAACCAAGTAATTTTTTCTCATTCTGTAATTTTATCAACCAAGTAATTTATCAAATTCTGTAACTTTATAAATCAAGTAAGTTTATCAGCCATATAACTTTATCTCATTCTGTAATTTAATCAACCAAGTAATTGTTTATCATTCTGTAATTTTATTCACCAAGAATTTTCTCTGGCTTCATCCTCTTCGACTTACAATTTACTAGAAAATCCCAAATACCGATAATGCTAGGGTTGATCCCGACGTCATGTAAAGGACACGCAACTAACTTCCTCTTCTCGGTACCCCTTAAACTGTTTCTGGAAGATGATCAAGATGGTGTCAGGACTTGTGACCTGTTCAAGCAGGCCAAGGTTTCACCTCTTACAACAATGGTTCGCGATAATCTGAATGTATGAGGGAGCTTCACATCAAAACATTACAAGTGTGATGGAAATTACAATAACCATGCCATTGTCTTGTAACTTGTCAATATTGTTGTTAAGGATGACAAGAATTGTCAGCATGTGACATCACGGTGCAGACGAACACGATGGTGTCATAAGGACAGTTTAAACTTGATCGCCTAACTTTTGACATGCACCAAAGATGAGCGGCGTTCTGTTATCCGTTTAAAAAAAAAAAATCAGTTTAGGGGTGATAACTATAGAAATTCATCGGTGAACGAAGGTCCAGTATGGTGATGCATGCTTATCAGTCCAGCAAGTGTATGAGTGGTGTAGGAAGAAAACGGCGTGACTTCTGTGACAGGCTATTCACTACCTGGTCAAACGCACCGAGTAGTGAGTGACTCCAGAGTCGATTTTTCTACAGGAATCAAAACACTTTATCGGCGCCGGAAGGCTTGCATTGAACGTAGTAGTTACGACATCGAAAAATGATACATTTTTCTTTACTTCTTCAGAATATATCAACCCCCGCCCCCACTCTTACAAAACATTAAGGTTTTCATTTGAGGACTCCTCGTAACTACTTGTATCTAACTTGGCGACTTTGGCACTAGTTTTCTTCCTTCCATACTATATAAGAGGAATTTACTTCAAGCAATCAATCAATCAGGTGCCGTCTCCATTATGAAGGTTAACTGCAGTGGATCTCCAACACCGTTTGTCTCTCGACTTTATTGTACATTCGGACTTCTGTTCGTCCATCTCTTGATATTCTTGTCCACATGTATCGCTATATCTCCTTAAAGCATTTGTGTTAAAAAGCGTTGGTCACCCCGCCCGTTCTGTTTCTGCAGTGAGATTCCAAGTCTCAAAATCGTATAAAACGAGATTGGAGGTCTGCATGGCCGTATGGACAACAATCACCGATTAATAAACCTGTGAGGAATAAACCGTGAGCAGCTGCTTTTGTGGCTAACTCAGTCACAGGACTATCAATCTGAGCCGGTGATGGACCCTAACTACAACTTCTCCTTCAGGTTGAACGGGGTAGGGGTAATGGTAGAATCGAAATCGAGTATGGCCAAATGGATAAGATCTCTCGTTCTTAAACACCCGGTGTACTGATGCCGAGGTACCGGGTTCAACACCTACCGGTCAGTTGCAATAAAATGTTGACTTCTCGTCTTTGACTTGGGGACGTAAATTGCAACTACCTCAGAAGTCGAACTGGGTTCACCAGGTGGCGAGGGACACTGGTAATTGGTAAAGCTAATCCACACGCACAAATCAGCCCAGCACAGTAGAAGTAGTAACACGTGTATAGACTACGCTTGAGTTCACAACGAGCGAATGCCAAGAACAAAAGGTTTTTAAACAAGTGTTTAAATATTAAGAGGAATTATTAAATTGCACTGGTGTTTTGTCCAATATAACCAGGTCTCTCTCCGCAGAGTAGCTAACCGCTGGCTAGATGCGTCGCACAGTGCACAAATTCTTTAGCTTTGTCGTGTATTCTTGGGGTATAGGAAACAGACTGCACCCGAAAACAGAATGGTGGAGTCCAGACACAAGCCCATCACCTTCTGATCACGAAGCGGTTGGTTTAACCACTTGGTCACGGCGACCACATAGGAGACTGATACAACAAGCGAGCTGTACAACTTCACATAGGAGACTGATACGACAAGCGAGCTGTATAACTTCACATAGGAGACTGATACGACAAGCGAGCTGTATAACTTCACATAGGAGACTGATACTACCAGCAAGCTGTACAACTTCACATAGGAGACTGATACTACCAGCAAGCTGTATAACTTCACATAGGAGACTGATACAACAATCGAGCTGTATAACTTCACATAGGAGACTGATACTACCAGCAAGCTGTACAACTTCACATAGGAGACTGATACTACCAGCAAGCTGTATAACTTCACATAGGAGACTGATACGACAAGCGAGCTGTATAACTTCACATAGGAGACTCATACTACCAGCGAGCTGTACAACTTCACATAGGAGACTGATACTACCAGCAAGCTGTATAACTTCACATAGGAGACTGATACAACAAGCGAGCTGTATAACTTCACATAGGAGACTGATACTACCAGCGAGTTGTATAACTTCACACAGGAGACTGATACTACCAGCGAGTTGTATAACTTCACATAGGAGACTGATACTACCAGCGAGCTGTATAACTTCACACAGGAGACTGATACTACCAGCGAGCTGTATAACTTCACATAGGAGACTGATACTACCAGCGAGTTGTATAACTTCACACAGGAGACTGATACTACCAGCGAGCTGTATAACTTCACACAGGAGACTGATACTACCAGCGAGCTGTATAACTTCACATAAGAGACTGATACAAGCGAGCTGTATAACTTCACACAGGAGACTGATACAACAAGCGAGCTGTATAACTTCACATAGGAGACTGATACTACCAGCGAGCTGTATAACTTCACATAAGAGACTAATACAAGCGAGCTGTATAACTTCACATAGGAGACTGATACAACAAGCGAGCTGTATAACTTCACATAGGAGACTGATACAAGCGAGCTGTATAACTTCACATAGGAGACTGATACTACCAGCGAGCTGTATAACTTCACACAGGAGACTGATACTACCAGCGAGCTGTATAACTTCACACAGGAGACTGATACTACCAGCGAGTTGTATAACTTCACATAAGAGACTGATACAAGCGAGCTGGATAACTTCACACAGGAGACTGATACAACAAGCGAGCTGTATAACTTCACACAGGAGACTGATACTACCAGCGAGCTGTATAACTTCACATAGGAGACTGATACAACAAGCGAGCTGTATAACTTCACATAAGAGACTGATACAAGCGAGCTGTATAACTTCACACAGGAGACTGATACGAACAGCGAGCTGTATAACTTCACATAGGAGACTGATACGACAAGCGAGCTGTATAACTAACTTCATGTTGACTGGGAAGCTGGTGTTGCTTGTGCATATAGTTAATTAGCTGCATATCCTTTACAGAACGTTGCAGTCAACGCCAGCATTTTATGCCATTTTTATCTTTTGGCAAGCTTACGTTCAGTAGTTTGTCATTACAGATAGAACTATAAAAATTAGATTATTAAGAGCATGCATCTGTCCCATTGCAACATACGTTTTTGAGACCTGGACACTTACTAAACAAGCTGAACAGCGCATAAAAGCTTTTGAATATAAATGTTATAAACGGGTTCTAAGAATATCTTGGGTAAAGAAAAGAACAAATGCATCCATACTTCAAGAGCTGAATATTGAAGAGGGTTGGCTATTAACGACGATAAAACAAATAAAATGGACATAGTTGGTCACTTGAAACGTCATGAACGTTTGGAAGGGTATATGCCTGGGAAGAGAGGAAGAGGAAGGCCAAAGAGAAGATGGGTGCAGGATGTTTCGGATGATCTCCAGATGGGTGTATCGGACGCGGGACATCTTGCTTATGATCGATAAATTTTCCGGAGGGTTGTTATGGGAGCAAGGTTCTGCAAAGGACATGCTGCTGAATGAATGAATGAATGAATGAATGAATGAATGAATGAATGAATGAATGAATGAATGAATGAATGAGTTTGCGATTGCTTTCTGAGCGACCGGAACCCATACCATTTCGTGAAAAAAAAAAAAAAAAAAAAAAAAAAAGCATGGTGGTCTGTTGCCAAATCGCCCGCAGCTCTGTTTTGAACGCGGGTATGCGAGATTATGAACTGTGCCCGTAGCGTCTTCGCCACAGATCCGGATTTTGCATACAGGCTTCAGTTTTATCGTGGCAGGTGAGGTGTTGTATTGCTCTCTTTGCTTGGGCTACCATCAGTTCATTTCATGAGCTCTTGATATTGCAAGGCCATCTCTTATGCTAGTACCAACGTAGAGCTTATGGAGATAACTAAACAAATACCATTGAACCAAATACCATCAAACGGGATTAAACCAAATACCATTGAACCAAAACAAATAACAATTGAACCAAAAGATAAATAAAAGACGCTAGTGCTAGTTATGCCACGTATTGGGAAGACGTTAGAATAGGATAACTAGATAGGCATGTGTCTGTAAGCAAAGGCGTAAGACAGAGAGGCAGACCTGAAAACATAAGGGGACGAAAACAACAGGAGAGCTTAGAGTGAGACCTGGGTGAGAGCCTTTGTACCAATAGAGGATAACGGTTGAAAGAAGAGACTTCTTCTAGCCTTTGTCCATTAAATTTGGTAAAGGCTGTCCCATGTTCCTTGCTGTATACAGGAGAATCAATTGGTGGTGAACGGCATGGTTGTGATGATGATCAGTGTTGCTTAAGCCGTGCTGTGCCTAATGATATTCTGGAATGTTCTTGTTCATACCAGGTTAGAAACATGGAGTCTTGGCACAGAACAACAAGTACTTTAATAAAAGCATGGCGCCGTGGCCCGAGCATGAGGTCTTAGAACAATAAGAAGAAAAACAGCAAGTAAAGTATGCAATTGAAAAAAGTACGCAAATCTAGCGTCAGAAATATCCCCATTTCCGTCTTCATAGCCTTTCACTTTCTCAGAAAAACGCACACATGTTAGACATACACATTATTTAAAAAAAAAAAAATACTAGTTTCACCAGAGTATCCAAGATTGCTGGCACTGGATGTTACAGCCAAGTAGCCCAGAGGAAGATCTGGCTTCATAAGGCCGAGCAGGAGTGTGGCCATGAATGGGGTAAGATGAAGGCCACATGGCGGCAGTGATGTGTACTGGTGCATAGCGAACCATCGACGCGGAGGCGAAAGGCCAGGAAAGAAGCTGGCTCCTCACGACCGAAGGTGCTAGAAAAGGTGTGAGATCCGGAAGCACTGGGTGCACGATGTCCTCCTACCCGAGAACACGACGGATTATGAGCAGACACAATATTCATTTGTGGGGCAATTGTAAAAACGACTCGAACATCTCGTAACAGGGTACGAGCGGCAGGAGAAAAACACCCGGAGTCATGATCCGTGAGGGCCCGCTTCCAGAGAGTGTAAGGACGATAAAGGGCCGAAACATTCGTGGAAAGGTACCACTTCTCACGATCAGAAGGTTCCTGTCATCCTGGCTCCACGGCAGAATTTGTATCACCATTATCACCGGTAAGCCATCGTGTAATACATGGTGGCCGCCATCGTGAGCCGGTACAGGCGATAATGTGATTGCACAGCCGCCTATCTTGTGTGCTCGCGTCACATCATATACTTCTTTATTGCATACTAAATTGTGTTGTGAGACGCCTTGTTGCAGAAAGCGCCTATCAAAGAAACTTTGAACCTAAATAGTGCTCGCATTGGGAATATGGTGCTTGACATACCGGATGTAACAGACAGGGTTGGCGTAAATAAAACACAGTAATAACAATATTAACAAAATAATTTTCAACGTCATCATTAAGAGTGGGTTTATTTTTAATAAAGGGGTGGCGAAGGTGTTGCAAATGCAATTCGTAATCCCGCATACCGCGTTCGAAACACAGCTGCGGGAAATTTGACAACAGATCGCCTTGTGTTGGTTTCCGTACAGTAGTATGAGTGCCGGTCGTTCAGAAGCAATAGCAAATTACTAAACGTAAACTTGCCCAGGAATCACAAACAGCCAAAAAATACTGGAGTTGACTTTGACGTCCTTTAAAGTATATGTAACTAAATAATGTATATTCTAAACTGAACTATCACCACTGCTTCTATTTTTGTGACTCGCGGTTGTCCAGTGGCTGTCTCGCCGATCTGCTGGTCGTGTGGTCATGAGTTCGGAACCCCACTGAGGCGGATTTTAAAATAGATGTTAAACATTCCAGCAATACCCGTGACCATGTGTTTTAATTGGTTTAGCTTAAGTATGATTTATTTATTCACTTCAGGTGGTATATAACTCTGCAGTATGCACCTGACGAGATGCAGTGAAATATTCAGGCAATACACAGTGCAACACATTGTTTGTGGCTTCTGTGTTATATATATATATATATATTGAGCTAGGAAGTTAGCCCAGCCTTAAATCAGTACTAGGAAATTTACTGGAAGGTAAAGGCGTCGATTTGATATTAACCACATGACCCTTCGAGTGCCGGTTAATCTATGGACATATGTGTCTAACACAGTGGTTCTCAACCTTTTTTGGCCCCCCCCCCCGCCATTTACCATATGTTCAGAACGTCACCCCCCCCCCCCCTTTTCGAATTTCCTCTCTATAAATCCCCCCCCCCCCCCCCCACTCTTACGCAGTATACATAAAAATGGAAGCTAAATTTATTAACACATACTAGAACAAGTCTAGACATCTACATAAAACATGATTTGCGGGTCTACTTACGTTATAAAACGAATTTCATTAGGACGAGAAGTAGAGAACCATAAAATTTAGAAGGGAAAACAATATCAAGTAACTGTTTCGTGTATTAATACGATCTTGAAATAATCTTAATCCCCCCCCCCCCCGAAAACCCTAAAATTCCCCCTTGGGGGAGGGGGGAATTCCCCACCGGTTGAGAACCAATGGTCTAGCACTATTTACACAATGCATCTGACGGCGCATAAATGGGTTCTTTACTGACCTACTGTATACTTTTGCTACAGAAGTGGCGCGAACGTTTGCATGCTGAAAGCCATCGCCATTGTTACGTGTCCGAATATTTTGACATTTCCCCATATATCGACCCCCACAATTATTGAGGTTAACGTAATGTTAGCATTGTCTATGTTATAAAGTTATCGCCGTTTGTTTGACAGTCGGTCCTGCTATGTCCTCACAGTAACAGACACTTCCAGCCGCAGAGCTCCACCTCCAAACTCCCTGAGAGTGACAGATGGTAATTGGTTCTCTTGGGCATCGACGAAGAGACAACATTAGAATACCTATCCTGTCAATGTTGTAGTTTTCAACCTTTATGATGTATACATTATGTACCACAATAACTCTAATCATCACATAGAAAGAAGGTTCTTTGCACAGCTTCGATATTATCACGGTCCACGGGAAACATTCTCGATCCTTTGTCAGTTCTCCTTCCTTGGGTATTTTCATGTCCAAGTTGTCTGCGGTCTCTTGTGTCCTTCATCGTGCTGGTTGACAACTGTTTCTACCCCCAGATACCACGCCTTCCACCATTGTTCTTTGGAAACCAATGTGGCATTTAATATGACCAGAGTGCAACATTAAGAAAGAGACAACAATCGTTCTTTGGTTATGTGATGAGAAGAAAGGCATTGGAGAACATCCTGACAACTGGAAAGATCGAGGGGAAGAGAGGCAGAGGCAGATCAAGAGAAATGATGCTGAATGGGTTGAGACGGTGGCATGGATGAATATCATCAGCAGAGCTGATCCAGAAAATCAAAGACCGAGATCTGTGCAGAGTCATGAATGCCAACGCCAGCCGGCAAGGCACTTGATGATGATGAGATCCGAAGATCCGGTCTGATTCCGGAAAATGAAGCGATGCTTTTTTTTTTTAGCCAGTTGTATTCGCTGTTCAGATCTTGGAGAATGTTAGTATTTTTTTTCTTATTGGTCCACGATATTCGAAGAATTGTTTTTAAATATGTGTATGTCCCACATCCGGCAGCGAGGTGTCACCAAGGGAGATTGGGTTAATATGTTCTTGGTTAATTTCATTATATTTGCCTTTCATCTGTGCATTTTTAGCACCTGATTGTTGTTACCTATCATCAAGTGTGTTCGGTTATCTTGCAACTGATTACGCGCGCGCGCGCGCGTGCGCGTGTGCGTGTGCGTGTGCGTGTGTGTGTGTGTGTGTGTGTGTGTGTGTGTGTGTGTGTGTGTGTGTGTTTTTTTTTTCGTTCAACCTGCCTCTTCAGCTGTGGTTATTGTTGAGGTCCATGGTTTTTGTGGGTTCATTCACCATAATTCTTGTCTTGTGCGCTCATACGAGTTAGTCCTATCTTTGACTGGTTATGTTGATTTGTGTCTGTGACGTCAGCTGGGGGTTTGGTCGGCGACTATCCTTTGTGCTCGTCTCCTTTTGTGGTATATTTAGTTAGTGAAGGCTGCTGGCTCGTCTGGCTTGACTGGTTGTAGTCCTTATAAGGACTTTTTATTTGGTATTTTTGCCTCCTTTTTGTGTATTTTCTGTAGGAGCTTTTCTACGTATAGGAAATACAAACAATTAGGTATTTATGGCTCCTGCGGAAAGATGAAACATTCTAAACATGGACACAGTGTACTCGTACATACCTACAACGGACTCCATAAAGGTGAACATAGATCACAGACTGAAAATCCCCCCCCCCCCCACCTTTAAATAAAAAGACAATCCAAAAGATATATAGTAATAAAATAATAAAATAACATTAAGTATTCTAGAACACAACAAACGACGTTTAGATTATATAAATCTTTATCAGGGACGGGGCAAACGAATAGGCCTAGGGAAACAACTTTAAAAAATTATAAAATAATATTAAAACACAACTCCTTCTTTGTCAAAGAGGCACACAAGTTGAGTTCAGTTCGGTTTCGAAAGGTGCTCTTTTAATACAAAAGTTTAATATAATTCAGCCGTTAAATATGCCAAAAATAGAAATGTGTGGCCAAGGGTGTGCGAAGAGTCAGATATGAATATAAAGAGGCAAGTCAGCAGATTTATACAGCTGCATCTACAGCTGTATTGATTCCAATTGGAATACAATGTCGTCGGAAAAGTCCAAACCATCAAATTGCTTTGTTGTCGTGTCCACCGAATTCCATTTCTGGTCTGCACAATCCTTTCTATAGTCAGTAAGAATATTGGTGGTGATAACAGGAAGCCTTGTCACATTCCTGTGTTTTATTTCTTCTTCTTTGTCGTCCGTCCGATATATATATATATATATATATATATATATATATATATATATATATATATATATATATATATATATATATATATGGTTGTGTTTTGGGTGTAATTGCGTAATGTCAGTTTATAGCAGAGCTGCAATATTTGAACCTTTCTGCCGACACATTCGAAATCTGAGGGTATTTGTTGACCGGTCTAACCTTCCCTGGGAATCTATTAGTTTTCCGCAATGGAGCACTCCACATTTAATATCTTCATATGTTGCTCTTTTTTAAAGTAATGATTTCTTTTTCATCTCTGGCACACAAATTACACGGAGGAGATGAAAATATCCATCTCCTACGAGAAAAAAGGAACAGTCACAAAAACAACACGACCGTCCTCCACCATCTTGACCGGAACCCCAGAGTCTCAGAGTCAACGCAAACACACAACAACCACTGCACAGCGAAATTAAGCAGGAAAAGGGCAGCAGGTTAAAATGAGAAAAGCCGGGGATGGGTCAAGCCGAAGACATTCTTCAACAGGTGTGTTCATTTGATGACTTAGAACCTGGCGAGCAGTGGGGCATTCTTCAGCAGGTGTGTTCATTTGAGGACTTAGAACCTGGCGAGCAGTGGGTACAAGTGCCAACAGAGTTCTGTACATCCTTTTCCGTGTGCATCCAACTAGACAGCAAATGCAGACAAGAAAATTCAGCTGCTGAGAAGGTGGAAGTACAGGCTCTGATTTTCGAGACTTCTTTAGAGGATGATGCTGTCATTTACACGGATGGATCGGTAGTCCGAGGAGTGAGAAGTTCATGGGCCTATAGGGCTCAGGCAGAGGGGAAATTGTGAAGGAAGAGTCTGGAGCTTTTACTTTGACCACATGCATCCTGACTATGGAAGTCATTGCAGTAAGTAAAGGAATAGCATGGCTCGAGACATATACATTCAATCGGGCTTGTGTCCTTAGAGATTCAATGAGTATGCTCAGGAGAACAGAGATGTTGTGGGTCCGAAGAGAGTGGCTGCTGTCTCTGGAGCGGTCTCGGTTGGCAAAGATGAGTTTCATTTTCGTGTCAGGGCATGCGGGGGTACACGGGCCCAGTTTTAGCAACTTTTAGTCATTCCGTAGTCACCCCATTGTCACCCCATAGACTACATAGACACCACACAGTCACCCCATTGTCACCCCACAATCATCCCATGGACACTCCATAGACACCACACAGTCACCCCAGAGTCACCCCATAGACTACATAGACACCACACAGTCACCTCAGAGTCACCCCATAGACTACATAGACACCTCACAGTCACCCCACAGTCACCCCATAGACTACATAGACACCACACAGTCACCCCATTGTCACCCCACAATCATCCCATGGACACTCCATAGACACCACACAGTCACCCCACAGTCACCTCGTAGTCACCTCATAGTCACCCTATTGTCACCCCACAGTCACCCCATAGTTACCCCACAATCACCCAAAAGGTTCCTAGGACTCCAGACTTCAGATAAGAGGCACACCCATACACAAAGAGGTAACCCACCTTACCTGTATACCCCGAGGTAGACTGACCACCTAAAATTTTGTTCGTAGCTAACGACATTATTATCATTAACAAATAACAGAATGGTGTATTTCAGCACACTGATGCAGCAACATTAACCAATTCTTTACTTAGTGTAATTTTAATTTCATCTGAAGCTTAACATTTGGTTTGGCACGTGACACTTCTTACTGACATTTCCTTTCCCGAGTTTTCATTTTCGCAAACATGGTATTAACTCATCATTGATACCTCCGCTCCAATAGAACATCGGGGTTTTTTCGTAAATCGGCGCCATTCCCATTTGCATCATAAACAATCACTGCCTGCGGAGAGCACGTGACTAAAAGAGTCTGAACTAGACAGAAACATGCGCGTCAGTTGGTACAACGTGTGCCTCCAAACAGTTAATGATCCTGTTAATTTCTGAGACTATCGGCGAGGGCTCGTGAGTTTGTGCTCTCAATCATTCACAGTATTATTTCCCATTAATCCATTTCAGCTTTTGTAATTTAAAGTTTATCTGTTCCTTTATAGGAAAATTTTGCCAGGGGGTGAATATTTACTTAAGGGAGTAATCTGTAATCATTCTTGCGCCGCATTGAGGCTTTTATTTTATTATTAATATTTCTCCATGTACTCTTTTTGTCAAATAGGATCCAGACTCACTTAATCTCTACCCTTTTATCGTGTATTGGAATCGTATATAATACTTTAGCTACGTCGGGTGGAATACGCAGTAGGATAAAAGATGAAAACAGCAAAATAGACCATGTGAACTGGGAAACATTAAATATGCAAATAATAATTAATCGTGAAAATACGTTTATCATGTCCTGGACGATTTTTCCCGGATTCCCGGCCATTCACAACACGCCATCGAGCTTTCTGCGGAGCTGCGGTTATGAATTATACAAGCACTGAGATTTCAGAGATGCCTCGTAGGTTCATAGAAAGCAATCACGGGAATTGTCCCTGTTTTTCATCAATAGATCTGTTCTGTGAGTATGTGTTCTATCCTTGCTTTCCAGATTTATAATTTGAATTGAGTTTGTTTGAAGACCGGTTCTATGGCCGCTCAGGTAATGTTATACTGCTCGAAGTTTTGTGTCGTGGACAAGGCCTTAGGTTCGTACCGGAATACGGTCAGCGTTGCCAGTAGTGAGTTGTGCTCAATCTTTAAACCTCAAATTCCGAAACAACCAAATAAATCAATTTTGTGTATATGTCCATTTGTAATGGCTACTTAGTATGTAAAGAAGTATCCACCCTGTGACTTCTCCTATATCTCCTATGTCTTGTCCTATATCCTCCATCGTGGCATAGGTCCTGAAACAATCCACGCCAAGCTGTGTCCCATCTTTTGCTAACTATAAAAAAAACTGTCATCTGCTGCCTATAGTACCTTGCGGTGTAAGACAGGGGGCAAGAGATGTTGCGTCTGGGGAATTATGGCCGCCTGGCTAGTACAGCCACCTCTAAATGTGCAGGTTAGGGTTTTCTTTGTTTCCCCCCAACAGAAAAATGTTCCATACCTTACCGACGATTCGAACCCTGGTCTCTCGAAGGAGAACCCGACATTCTTAGCCACTCGGCCAGCCTCTCCTCTCCATCTTTTGCTATCTCCTTTAATTTTACTTTTAATTGTTCTGTAGCAATTTCCTGTTATGGGTCTGTGATGTGATAACGGCATCACATTGTATAGACCTAGAGCATGGAGACAGAGGCGTTTAGATATATTAATATACTTCCGGTCCCCCAACATGGCGGATAGGCATTTGAACGGTTAAGACCTCTGGAGTCTTTTGGCGTGTGGCTACTGTTTGCTTTCGCATTTTCCTCATGTTGGACTGATAGTGTATGGTTCTGTTGCTATCTCCCTTACTGTTACTTGTCTAGTTATATTGATATACTTCCAGTCCCCAACATGGCGGATAGGCATTTGAACGGTTAAGGCCTATGGAGTGTTTATGCTTGTAGCTACGGTTTGCATTCGCATTTTCCTCATGTTGGATTGGTAGTATATGGTTCTGTTGCTATCTCCCTTAATTTCTTCTTCTTCTTCTGTGTTCATCCAGAGTTTTTATTTTCGGATGTGATTGCGTTGTGTCTGTTTACAGCAAAGCTGCGTTCTTGCGCCGTTAGGCCGACACATCCGACTTCTGCGGGCATTTGTTGACCGGGTTAACCATCCCGGGGTCTCCCTTAATTTTACTTGTAATTGTTCTCTAGAAGTTTCCTGTAATGGGTCAGTGATGTGGTAACGGCATCACATTTTATAGACCTAGAGCATGGAGATAGAGGCGGTCAGTCTTGCCCTCACTGTGACAAGCGAAGAGAACAGACTTCGAACCCGTGCCCGACAGTGCGCATTGCACTATCAGCAGAGTTGGCTACCACTTCGCCATGGTGCCCGTCAATGTCCTCCAATATTATTCATATCTGGCTGTAATTCTCTTCGCCGTGTATTTTTAGATCTTTCGCTATTTCGTTTTGCTTTGTGGGTTCCAAACGAAGGATTTCTTGTTATATTGTCCTCAGGTTTTCTCAGTGTGTATCCTATCCAGTGGCAGCGTCTTTTCCCCACCTATCGGTTCACTGGGGTGTGTTTAGTTCTCTCCATGAGCTCTACGTTGGTTATTACGTCATAGTATTTGATACCAACTATTCTGCGTACAGTGAATAGGTACAATTATCTCGGAACAGTAATAACATCTGATGGGAGATGCCTTGAAGAGATTAGAACACGAATCGCCATGTCTAAGGTAGCCTTTAGCAAGATGAAAAACATACTGACCAATAAAAAGATGGCAATTGAAACGAGAAAAAGAGTGTTGAGGTGCTACATAGAACCTGTACTTTTATATGGATGTGAAGCTTGGACAATGAGCAGTCAAGCTGAAAAACATCTAATGGCTGTAGAAATGTGGTTTCTGAGGAAAATGCAAAGAATACCATGGACAGCCAGAAAGACCAATGAACAAGTCCATCAAGAAACAAATGAAGATCGTAAACTGATTAGAGACATTAGACGTAGACAGTCAAAATTTTTGGGCATGTTATGAGAAGAAATGGATTGGAGAACTTGGTGACAACTGGCAAGATCGAAGGGAAGAGACCAAGGGGATGACCGAGAAGTAAATACCTGGATGGCTTGGCCGCGTGGCATGGTCGAGACAGGAACACGGAGCTGATCCACGACTCTGGTGATCGAGTGAGATGGCAAAACATGACCGACCACGTTTACCGGCATGCCACATGATGGATGGATTCTGCGTACACACCAAGAGGTGAATTTTTGTAGTTTATCTGTAATTCATTTAGTCTTTCTCCATGATTCTAACCCACACAGTAGTACCGATTTAATACTGGAGTTAAAATTATACGATGCTTGCTAAATTTACCTTAGACACTCTTCTTAAGCAATGGCAAACGGTTGGGAAAGAGATGAGAAAGAGACTTATATTGTTGATGTTCAGAAATATTGGGGGAAAGATGTGAAACAGACTATTATGTTAGTTAATGTTAAGACAGGTTGGGAAAGAGATACGAAAGAGACTGTTATGTTAGTTAATGTTAAGACAGGTTGGGAAAGAGATACGAAAGAGACTGTTATGTTAGTTGATGTTCAGAAAGGTTTGGAAAGAGATGAGAAAGAGATTGTTATGTTAGTTGATGATAAGACAGGTTGGGAAAGAGATGAGAAACAGACTGTTATGTTAGTTGATGTTAAGACAGGTTGGGAAAGAGATGAGAAAGAGATTGTTATGTTAGTTGATGTTAAGACAGGTTGGGAAAGAGATGAGAAACAGACTGTTATGTTAGTTGATGTTAAGACAGGTTGGGAAAGAGATGAGAAAGAGATTGTTATGTTAGTTGATGTTAAGACAGGTTGGGAAAGAGATGAGAAACAGACTGTTATGTTAGTTGATGTTAAGACAGGTTGGGAAAGAGATGAGAAACAGACTGTTATGTTAGTTGATGTTAAGACAGGTTGGGAAAGAGATGAGAAAGAGATTGTTATGTTAGTTGATGTTAAGAAAGGTTGGGAAAGAGATACGAAAGAGATTGTTATGTTAGTTGATGTTAAGACAGGTTGGGAAAGAGATGAGAAAGAGATTGTTATGTTAGTTGATGTTAAGACAGGTTGGGAAAGAGATGAGAAAGAGATTGTTATGTTAGTTGATGTTAAGACAGGTTGGGAAAGAGATGAGAAAGAGATTGTTATGTTAGTTGATGTTAAGACAGGTTGGGAAAGAGATGAGAAAGAGATTGTTATGTTAGTTGATGTTAAGACAGGTTGGGAAAGAGATACGAAAGAGATTGTTATGTTAGTTGATGTTAAGACAGGTTGGGAAAGAGATGAGAAACAGACTGTTATGTTAGTTGATGTTAAGAAAGGTTAGGAAAGAGATGAGAAACAGACTGTTATGTTAGTTGATGTTAAGAAAGGTTGGGAAAGAGATACGAAAGAGACTGTTGTGTTAGTTGATGTTAAGAAAGGTTGGGAAAGAGGTGAGAAACAGACTGTTGTGTTAGTTGATGTTAAGAAAGGTTGGGAAAGAGATGAGAAAGAGACTGTTATGTTAGTTGATGTTAAGAAAGGTTGGGAAAGAGATGAGAAAGAGACTGTTATGTTAGTTGATGTTAAGATAGGTTGGGAAAGAGATACGAAAGAGATTGTTATGTTAGTTGATGTTAAGATAGGTTGGGAAAGAGGTGAGAAACAGACTGTTGTGTTAGTTGATGTTAAGATAGGTTGGGAAAGAGATACGAAAGAGATTGTTATGTTAGTTGATGTTAAGATAGGTTGGGAAAGAGATGAGAAACAGACTGTTATGTTAGTTGGTGTTAAGAAATTTGGGAAAGAGATGAGAAAAAGATTGTTATATTAGTTGATGTTAAGAAAGGTTGGGAAAGGAGATGAGAAAGAGACGTGTTATATTAGTTGATGTTAAGAAAGGTTGGGAACAGATATGAGAAAGAGATTGTTATGCTAGTTGATGTTAAGAAAGGTTGGGGAAAGTGATGACAAAGTGACTTGTTATGTTAAGTGATGTTAAGTAATCTTTATATTCGCACAGGAGATACTCTTTCAGTACGCAACTCCGTTTTACAGATTGTTTCGTGTAACATATGAACTGCCTTTCACATGTGTTCTTCATCTTCTTATTCTTTCAACTAAAATGTTTGTATTGGACGTAATTGCGTTGTGTTTGTTTACAGCAGATCTGCGATATTTGCGCCTTTCAGCCGACACAATCGACTTCTTCAGAAATTTCTTCGCAGGGTTAACTTTAATGTGTTCTATATGTCTTATCTCTGCTATATTTTATATATGTTTTGTATGTGCTTTTTTCTGTTTCTGTTGTGTTTGTTCTATGTGTCTTATCTAAATTTCCCAATTGTTCCTCTGCTTCTTCGTGCCTCTTTCGAAGGAAGGGAGTTATGCACCTCAGATGTCATTGTTACTTGTGATCGGTATTCTAGTAAAGCTTACACATTCTGCGGTGTGGTGTTTTGCCGACTCGTTTATTGACATATTAGAGAACGTTTGAATACGTGAATAATTCCATCACACATTAAACCAATTAAACAACTCTTATTATGAACATTGATTCATTTTTCGAAAAATCGGGATATTGTTGTATCCCGAGACAGATTTTGGGGACACTGAAACAAAGCGTCTAACCCAGAGAATGTGGTAGGATGCGAGCTTAGAGACTTCAGTATGTGAGCGTCTTTGCTGCTCCCTAGAAGCTTCATCAGTAGGGAACAAACAGTGGACGTGTGCATGAAGTTGTATGCGCCTGCCAATGTGTGCATATATGTGCAAATAGAGCAAGCGAGAGGGGGTAGAGAGAGAGAGAGAGAGAGAGAGAGAGAGAGAGAGAGAGAGAGAGAGAGAGAGAGAGAGAGAGAGAGAATGTGAGAGAGTGCGACAGGAAGACAGACAGACAGACAGACAGACGGGCGGACGGACAGACAGACAGACGGACGGACGGGCGGACGGGCGGACGGAAGGACGGACAGACAGGCAGGCAGGCAGGCAGGCAGGCAGTCAGGCAGACAGACAGACAGACGGGCGGGCGGGCGGGCGGGCGGGCGGGCGGGCGGGCGGGAGAGCGGACAGACAGACAGAATAAAAGTTAGGAAGAGCGAGAGACAGAGGGGGGAAAAGAGAAAGACTGAGAGAGATATAATAGGAAGATCGAGAAATGAAGAGCAAGAGGGATATGACGAGAGAGAGAGAGAGAGAGAGAGAGAGAGAGAGAGAGAGAGAGAGAGAGAGAGAGAGAGGGAGAGAGAGAGAGAAAGGAGATACAAATGGCGAGAGAGACAGAAAGAACGAGAGAAAGAGAGAGCGAGAAAGAGAAAAAAAATAAAGACAGAGAGAAAGGTAAACGAAGAAGAAGAAGGCAAATAAGAAGAGGAAGGGCGAGTGATACTGACCGTGAGAAGAAAGCGGTAGAGAGACATACGAAGACTGAAGGGAAGAACGTATGAGCGAAAGAGTAATAGAAATAGCGATGGAGATAAAGGAATAACGGGGGAGAGAGAGGGAGAAGAAAGAGATAGGGTAAAGAAGAGAGAGAGAGAGAGAGAGAGAGAAAGGGAGAGAGAGTAGAGGTTGAGTGAGAGAGAGAGAAAGAGAGAGAGAAAAGAGAGAGAGAGAGAAAGAGAGAGTGAGAGAAGAGGTTGAGTGAGAGAGAGAAAGAGAGAGAGTAGGGGTTGAGTGAGTGAGAGAGAAAGAGAGAGAGAGTAAGAGAGAGAGAGAGAGAGAGAGAGAGAGAGAGAGAGAGAGAGAGAGAGAGAGAGAGAGAGAGAGAAAGAGGAAGATCGAGAATTACAAACGCATAAGCATACAAGCTGGACTGTTTTAAAATTTATAACACGAGGTCTGCCTTCAAGTCACGCCCGACCTGTCACAGCGTGAGCACAACATTTGCTCACAGATGCACGCTCGAACTTCTCAGGAGACCCATACTGCAAACCCGTGTGATTTTTCTTTTTCTCTCAGGTGTGATATTCCCGTCTCTTTTCACTCGGGTTCAACTCTTTCATCGACGATAACTGCACAAAAAGCGATTTCTTTCGCAGGGGCCAATTGTACACACCTTGTTTAAGATAAATACATGGTCAGATTTCTTCAGTATGTTCTGACTAAATGAAAGAAGGACAATCACACTTGCCTCGTTGATAGGCACACGGGAAGAATAGCCGGTTGCACACAATGGCACGATTGGGACAGAGAGAGAGAGAGAGAGAGAGAGAGAGAGAGAGAGAGAGAGAGAGAGAGAGAGAGAGAGAGAGAGAGAGAGAGAGAGAGAGAGAGAGAGAGAGAGAGAGAGAGAATGAGAGAGAGAGACAAGTAACACCAACATCTCTCATGATATTTGTCATGTGGCAAAGATAGCTGACGGTTCAATGTTGATAAAATTACAAATTAAAGAAGATTACTTTGCCGTATTCCTCTAAAACAGTGGTTCTCAAACTTTTTTTGGCTCATGCACCCCTTCACCATATGTTCAGAATGTCATCCCCTCCCCAACCTTTTGTATTTACTGCCTATAATCTCCCCGCACTCCCACCCCTACAATTTTTTTTTTGCATATCCTTTACAGGACGTTGCTGTCAACACAAGCATCTTTCAGCTGTATGTTGATTTCTTGGCAAGATTACGCTCAGTAGTTTGCCATTGCTTTCTGAGCGGCCGGCTCACATACCCCGTAAGTTACCGATGCGATTCGAACCACAGCTGATTCTCACCATCATCACGTTACCCACGAAAGTATACGAGATTACGGAGAAAAGTCATAACCTCTAAGCCACGAAGCCGGCCACCCCTACATAGTATTCGTAAAAATGGAAGCTAAATTTACTAACACATACTAGTGGGGAATTCCCAACTGGTTGAAAAACCACTGCTCTAAAAGTACTAGAAGGTTTTGGCTATTATGGACTATAACTTTAGAAAGCTCCCGTGTGTTGCCGGGGCCCGTAAGGGAAGCAAAGAATAGCAACACTGCAGCCTACCACGCATGTCGTAAGAGGCGACTAAGGAGCCTTGATGGTTCCGTCGCCCTGCTACTGAGTGAGTGCGTGACGCGACACTGTGAGCTGTGAGTTTCGTGCGAAATGCTTTTGAATCTGCCCGAGGTTTTTGGAACGTGACTGCATGTTCGGAGCGATGGCGCATGGCTATGTCCCAGAGTTGACCGGTTTTTGCCGTATGCAGAAATGCGTGGCTGCTGGGCTTCTGGTTGACTGTCACTGCCATCGACGATGAACTGTATTTCGTGGACTGTGGGTGAACATCAAGGAAACATCCAGATGGGAAAATGACTGCCGATTCTATCAGAAATGAACTGTGTGTTATGTGGGGGACTGGTGTGTTGACATTCTGGTGGCGGCATTATGCTCAGTGTATCTGTGCGAGCTGTTGTTCGTCGAGACTCCTGTATTTTCCTCTTTTCACATTGGGCAGTGGGGACCGTTTTGTGTGATATTCACTGGCACAGGAACGAAGAATAATGGGTACGACCCGTTGCTGTGAAGTTGGAACTGCGACTAACTAACTAACTAACTTTAGAAAGGAAGAATCCCAACTGCACCTCCCAGTGGTAGAGGATTGGAAACACACCACGACGTGGCAAACACAGCTCTGGGGACCAAGTATCCACCGGAATAAGTGGACAACTCTGCAGGTGAGCCAGGCACGGCACTTACTTGTCCTGACAGCCGGAAATGGCCGTCAAAGGCAGAGGTACAAGAACCCATGTGGATGTGGAAGACAAGGGAAAACCACCAGATTATCTTCCCAAGATTTCATGAATACCCACATTTCGCCGCAAGCCACGTTAATTAAGCGACTTGCATTGCCATCTAAATCCGATTGCGATTTCTGTTAGCTTGTGTACAATTGCATATTGTCTGTGGGTTTGGTATGACGAGATGGGGTAGATGCCTTCACTACTCGTAAGCTGCGGACGCCGACTGAATTTCTTCGTACTCATCTTTGCCCCTAAGCAGTTTCTTGCTATGGGTGTGTGGTGTAACTGGGCCATCACGTTATTTAGGTCTGAGGAGTGGCTGTATGGTCCCGAGGTATGGTGTCCGCCTTGAGTGCTGGAGGTCCCGGGTTCAAGCCCCGGCGAGGGGCGGGATTTTTTTTTCACGACTTCTAGTAACAAAAATTGCCCCTGGTCTCTTGGTAGTGAGATCGGACGCCCGTGTGTATTGTTACGCACGTAAAAAATCCCTTGGCAGATGGAAATCGAAAAAGAGTAGCCTAACGGCGCTGCCCCGTCAAAATTTCGAGTTAAATAATATACCAAAGTATTTCAGGATCCTCGCCGGTGCTACGGAATTCGTGCACTGAGCAGATTTTCTCCGGACTCAGGCTTGGGTTAGGAGTAGAACGGAGCACTTATGGGTTATAAACGTGTGCCGTGATGTTGCTCCGTCGACTAAGCTAAACTAAACTAAACTAAACTACACTAAACTAAACTAAACTAAACTAAACTAAACTAAAATAAACTAAACTAGGTCTGAATGCCCAGGACAATTAAACAGTATCCGCCTCGAGGGGGATTCAAACACGAGACTGCAGGGTGGGGAGCAAGGCGTGCTAGTCACTCCGCTAGGAAATCAATTGGGCAACCATTTGCGGTCACTCAGATAGTTCATAAACAGATACATGTATTGTTTGGCGCTTACAGAAGGAGAAGAAGGAAGTAGAGACTAGAAGACGCACTAGACAACATAAAATTTGAAAGCTATAGTTACCGACCGGGATTCAACCTGTCACTCCCCCCCCCCCCCCCAAATGACGACGGCGCCTCGATGGAAGAACAAATGTACTTTGGTCATGCGTCGAAGTACACTTGTACACTTTCGCCCACTTTTTGCAATCACTATATCGATCATTTTCTATAATTCCATTCAACGTTTCGCTATCAAGACAGTGCCATCAACACAGTGCAAGTTTCTAATTATACTAAGTGATGTAATAGCCATATTGAAACGCCGCTTTGTGTGCATATTTTGTTGCTAATTTAAATTAGGTAGATGGCCAGGTACGGTAGGGCAGATGATTGGGTGGGGGGATGGGTGGACAGACAGGTAGACAGACAGACAGAAGGACAGACAGACAAAGAGATAGACAAACAAGACAAAACAAGACAGCCGCTAATAATACACCAAAATCACAATACACAATTGTTCAAACATATTTTTAAAACAACACAACCACGCACATACACGGACATACAACACTACACACACATTTTGGAGGAAAGTTACACACATATCACAAACACACACTGCCATGTACATAAACACTACTCAAACATCTACACACGCACATACACACACACATACACACACACACACACACACACACACACTTATATACACAAACACTACACACAAATATTCGAAGGACGTCATAAACATCTCTCTCTCTCTCTCTCTCTCTCTCTCTCTCTCTCTCTCTCACACACACACACACACACACACACACCCAGACACACACACACACACGCACAGATTAATACAACACTTCAAATACATGTTGGGTGAAAGTCACATACACAGACTCACACACACATCACACACACATCACACACACACACACATACACAGAGAGAGAGAGACTCAACACACATCACATACACACATCACACACACACACACACACACACACATATTCGTCCACACCATACAATAGCAAGACCTTTACGACAAGCGCCCGGCTGGCGATCGCATCCGGAAGTGACATTTTCTGCGCGGGTCTCTATGGACGCTGGCGTCCATTACAAAATGACTCCTGCATACGGCTGACATTTTTAGCGGGAGTTAGTATCAGCCGACTGTGTCGCCTGAAGGTCACTGATGTGGTCGTTTGTTTTAGTGTTATGAATGTCTTTGTCTGCACGTGAGCTGTGTTATCTGTGCCGACCATATTGCGTGAATCATCGTTATGTACCAGGGCATTTGCTGAGCGTCGCTTTCACCACGGACCACTGCAATATTCTCGATTCTTCACCAGTTCCCTTACCTTATGCTTTCTGGCACCGGTTCTGTAACGAAAGGATTACGCGTGCAATTCATAATCTCGCATAAAGCATTCGGAACACATCTACAGGCGATTTGGAAACAGATCTCCTTGAGTTTGTTTTTATGTAATGGTATGAGTGCCAGTCGTTCAGAAAGAACTAAACTTGCCAAGAAATAACAAGCAGTCCAAAAACAAAATGCTTCGTTGACTGCGACGTCCTGTAAAAGATATGCTACTAACTTTCTTTGTTTGCCGTATGCATTGTCATTTTCAAGATGTCTGCAGTGTCCTGCGCCCATCTTCGTATCTTCGTATTTTCTTTTGCCAGGAACCATGCCTCCCATAACTGTCCGTTTCAAACAACCTGTACAGCTCGCGGCGACTGCTCTAACAGGCGGTCTTAATTCCTCAGACCCACGAGCCCCCCCCCCCCCCCCCCCTGTTTTACATGGCAAGATACTATAAGCAGTAGAAGACAGTTCGGCAACAGTATTTTAGTGTTCTAGACATGGTGCTGTTAATGAATCGGTCTTCTTCGATGTTTAGATCTTGTAGATTGACAATATTTATTCTTCGAATTAGTCCACGATATTATGAGATATGTTCTACAATATTTAAGTTCAAAATCCCAAATTGTCTACGTTAGTGATCGTGACAGCATTGGTCCTACACCAAAAAAGAATCTGAGACAAATGACGCCAGAGAAGAAAATGGATCGACGACATCAAAGACGTTCTATAATTTGGAATGACACCTTGCAGTACGATCCGTCGGGCCTTGGAGCGTCAAGTATTCCTTCTCACGACGCTTGGCGGCAGAAATGGAAGATGATAATGAGTGTTTGTGAAACGGGCAATGAGTCGCATTCACATGTTGTTACGGGAACAACTACTCGTTCTCAAATATTTTACATATATCTTTTGCTGGTGTCTGTCATAAGTTCTTGCTTGCTTGCTTGCTTGTGTTCGTTGGCTTGAGCTCAACGCGAAGTCCCGTATGTCGGATGAAGGCATCCCGTTGTCCAACATCAGTGTGATGTCATACAGGACCTGAGGTTTGCGTGAGTATCCGTTGTCCCATGTCTGGCTTATTGGTGTGCAGACTGGTGGTTCCTCGCCGTACAGGCAGACACTCTCCGACTTCGGAGGAATAAGTTCTTAATATTGATGTATCTTTGTTGATGCAGGGTCGCTTTGAACTCAAGCGTAGTCCATAAAAATGCTACAACTTCTAGTGCACTGGACTGATTTCGTTTTGCACGAGGATTAGCTTTCTCTATTATTAGTGTCCCTCGCCATCAAGTGAACCCACTCCGACTTCGGAGATACTTGTAATTTACGTCCCCAAGTCAAGAACGAGAAATAAGCATTTTAGTCCCACTGACAAGTGTAGGGTTGAACCCGCTGCCTGGTTGTCAGCACACCGGATGTTTAACAACCAGCGTTCTCATGCCACGCTGACATCTTTAATGCTGATTAATTTCAGCCTAGTTAAAGTCAGTCTAATTCCAACTTATTTTTTTTAAAATACCTTTATTACAGATTATGAAGCCACGATATTTAATATTAGTAGCTTGTGATATTGGCAAATTCTTTATTATTGATTGTGATCATTGATTGTCGTGTATAGTGGCAGATCGGCCAGAGATTCAGCTTTCCCGCTGGCAAGTGAATTCTGTGGGCCTTTAGTTAAGTGCCCTCTCCCCACCCTCCCCCTAAACATTAAACAGTACGTAACAAATAGCAATGACCTGTCAGTTCTTTTGTCTCCTGTGTATTCACACCCGGTGCACCACTGCACATGAAGTTCTGACTTTGGAATTTACTCGAATTCAGTCAAAAATTGTTGATCGTCTGTCTTTAGACAGACAGCATTAGCTCTTCTAATCCCCTAGCACTATTCGAGAGTACATCCGTGTTATGTGCAATGTATGAATATTGAATGTTATGTCGTATTTAAATGTCAATTTCCATAGCAACATACGTCACTGAAGCGATCACAAACAGAATTCAAGTACAATATATTGTTTTCACTGTCTCATCCTCATTAGCCTGCTACGTGGCGAAGGAGTCCCTGACGCAGTTCGTAATCCCTCATGCCGCTTTAGAAACACAGCTGCGGGCAATTTGGCAGCAGACTGCCTTGCGTTGGTTTTTAAAAAATAAAATGGTATGGGAGCTGGTGGTTCAGAAAGCAATGGCAAACTACTGAACGTAAACTTGCCATGAAATCACAAATAGCCAACAAATGTTGGGGTTTACTGCGGCGTCCTGTAAAGGATATGCAACTAGCTAACATCACTATAAGCCGATGCTGTTGCTTAGGGGCGGACCGCCTTGCGTCGATTTCGATAGTATGGGCGTCGGTTGTTCAGGAACCAATAGTAAACTACTCAAAGTAAAAACTTCGTAGTAAATCACAGACAAAAAATGTTGGAATTGATAGTAACGTCGTGCAATAGGCATGCAACTAACTTCCAACATCGCCATTAACTCCATTCGCTAATTAATTAACGCATTGGCCAATAACTAACACTAACTATGTCTTACACCAGACAACGACGACATTGCAAGTGACTTAAATTACCAGCTGCAGTAACAGCAATTAGAAGACAATGTTAACGAACAGAAGACGTCAACACCTAATGGGTACACAGATCGTCAACGACTTAGGTTGTCCCCGAACCAATTTTTATCGCTGGCAATTCTCGTGTCTGAAACGCGCGGGGAAAGCCCACCCGGAATTCCCGTTATGAGGCGCGCATTAATCTGATTGCAACTGTTAATCGTATAATTAGAAACTGTAGGACGCTAACGTCGGAGCGTGCAGATGCTTTTTTTTTTCTTCCAATTTTATTTGTTCGTCCGCTTTGAACTCAAGCGTAATCCACGCTGGACTGATTTTTGCATGTGGACTAGTTTTCCCTATTATCAGTGTCCCTCGTCATCAGGCTATCCCATTCTGACCTCTGAGGTACTTGTGATTTACGTCCCCAAGTCAAGGATAGAGGTAGACCAAGAAGACGGTGGAGAGATAATACATGTACAGACCTACAAGCACTTGGAATCAACGACTGGCAAGAGAAGGTCCACCAGAGAGACGAATGGAGACGGATTGTATTTGCAGCAAAGAACCTCAATGGCTCGGAACGCTGAAGAAGAAGAAGAAGAAGTCAAGGATGAGAAAAGTTTTGAAATTGTAAAAAAAAAAAAAAAAAGATTTAAAGGGCAAGGAGATCGACTTAACTACAACCGGTTTTATCTCACATGGCATGTTGGCCTGCCGACAGCGTTGCACAAAGCACGAACTCCGTAGTTCCAGCAACGACTCCAGTAGTCTCCCAGAAAATTGCACTCATGAATCGATTGCTGGAATCGAAACCACAACCTTCGCAGCAGGAGGTAAGCGGCCTAACCACTTCCCCAAGGAGAATCCCAAGGACAAGATCTAACATTTTAGTGCAGCTGACGGGTGTGGGGTTGGACCCACTACCTCGCCATCATCACACCGATTCGGCCATGCCGACCACCGTGTGGATAATTCAGAAATGGCTAATGGGTGTTTTTAAACAAAGAAGAGAATGATGTAGGGGAAGAGTGTTTATAACAGGATGATTCTATAAGATTAGGATCAGTTCGGGCATAGTGAACGCATTAAGTACACTACATACAAGCAAGGAGGCGTGGCAGAGAGGTTACGGTCACCGATCCGGGCTTAGAAGTCACTGGGTTCGAATCCCATTATTATAGATATTATCCGTCCATCCGCTTGTCTGCCTGCCTGCCTGCCTGCCTGCCTGCCTGCCTGCCTGCCTGCCTGTCTGTCTGTCTGTCTGTCTGTCTGTCTGTCTGTCTGTCTGTCTGTCTGTCTGTCTGTCTGTCTGTCTGTCTGTCTGTCTGTCTGTCTGTCTGTCTGTCTGTCTGTCTGTCTGTCTGTCCGTCCGTCCGTCTACCTGGCAGTCTGCCATATTGCTCACCTACCTACCTACCTACCTAACTATTTACCTACCTGTATAAGCATCTACATATGTTCCTACCTACCTACATAGGTATCTGCCTACCTACCTTCTTACCTACCTACCTACCTACCTACCTACCTACCTACCCATCTACCTACTTACCTACCTACCTACCCACCTACCCACCTACCTACATACTTAACTACCTACCTACCCACCTACCTACCCACTTACCTACCTACCTACCTACCCACCCACCTACCTACCTACCTACTTACCCACATACCTACCTACCCACCTACCTACCTACCTACCTAACCATCTACCTACCTACCTAACCACATACCTACCTACCTAACCACCTACCTACCTAACTATCTACCTACCTAACCATCTACCTACCTACCTAACCACCTACCAACCAAACTACCTATTTAACCATCTACTTATCTGTCTACATCTCTGTCTGTCCACATGTCTATTTGTCTGTCTCCCGTTTTTTTAAATAAAAATCCCTTTCAGTCTTCTGGTTCACTTATTAGAAACTCCATACAAAAGAGAGCAGACGGCAGCAAACTCCTCCCTACCTGATCTCCCACCCACCCGATCCCCACCCGTAACAGACTCGCCTTCAACCTGCACAAAGGAAGACAAAAGAATTTCATTAGGATGATTGTAATTTTATTGATTAGACTTCACCTCCATCAAGCGATCATTTGTTCCACGTAACGTTGTTATCCTATCACAAAATGTGACTTGACATCAGGCCATCCATTTCTGACCCAGTTTTAAACTAAGCATATCGCCATACGTTGATTGTAACCAAAGCACTTTGAGCTGTCTCCAGGAAAATGGAGCCCACCTGGCTAAAAGGTATTGGTGGCCGTAATGATCGCTTAAGTTCCGGGGTTCGTACCTAGGATGAAAATGTGGCGTGTTCTTTATAGGACGTTGCGATCAACCTCAGGTTGATATCCTGGGCTTTTATGTTCAGTAGTTTGCCATTGCTTTCTGAACAAGAAGTCAAGGTTTATGTCCAACTAAATGCCGGTGTAGAAACTGAATGTCCTAACCCTGGGAGTGGACATTCTCGTAATTCATCCGTCTTTGTGAAATGATATCGCGCTTCCCGTGATGTTTTGGGTAGTAAGATCCCGTGCCATGTCTTCTCAGATACAGGTAACAATGTGAAAGGCGCCCATGCAAATGGTAACGGAGGCGAGGTATCTCAGCGGCTAGCACTCTTAACTGCTGGCCCGATGATCGTGCGTTCAAATTCCACTCAAGGAGGATATATTTAGATTATTGAGGGATCCTGGGTCGACCAAAATGGGTACCAGAAAATATACTGGAAAGTAAAAACAACCGGTGTGGTTTTGAACCCATGACGCATCACGTGCAAACTGGCCTATACAAGGACTGGGGTAACTCCATGTACCAATTACACCTCAAGAAATTAACACAGGAGTGTTTCTATCATCATCATCAGTATCAATATATGACTTGCCGTTTGCAGAACGTCCTCTCTTAACACGAAACACGGCACGTCCACATGGCCGAATGGACAGGAACGCATGTTCTTAAACATCCGGTATGCTGATGCCGAGGTAAGCGGTTCAACCCCTAACACCGGACAGCTGGGCTAAAATGTTAACCTGTCGTTCTTGACTTGGGGACGTTAATTAATTACAAGTACCTCTGAAGTTGGGAGTGAGTTCGCCTGATGGCGAGGGATACTGTTAATAGGGAAAGCTAGCCACACGCAGAATTAAGTCCATCACTACTATAAATAGTGAGTATGGACTACGCTTGAGTTCAAAGCGAGCGAGCGAGCGCCAAAAAAAAAAAAAAAGACACATCGACAAGACTCTAGATCCACTGTCATTTCCCTTGCCTCATGTATTTTCATGCCCAGGGTGTCTACGACGTCCTGTGTCCATCGACCCTGCTCCTTCCTGCAGGAACCACTCCTCCCGTCAATGTTGTAGTCATTGTAGTGGATTAGCTTTCCCTATTACCAGTGTCCCTCGCCATTAGGCGACCTCACTCCGACTTCAGTGGTACTTGAAATTTATGTGCCCGTGCCATGGTTGAGAAGTCAACATTGTAGTCCAACTGACCGGTGTAGGGATTGAACCCGCTACCTCGGCATCAGCACACCGGAAGTGTAAGAGTGAGGGCTCTTATTCAGTCAGGACAGTTCGTAAATAAAGGCACAGTATCGTTTTGTCACTCACAGAAGTAGAAGGAAGAAATAGAGAAGTGGATCATTACACAATATAACCATTGAAAGCTGTAGTTACCGACCGGGATTCGAACCTCTCACCTCCAACTGAAGTCTGTGCCTCGCTGCAGGAACAAGTGTGCTTCGACACATGACCAACTTGACACCTATAGGTAACTATTTTTCCCCGCATATCCTATTTGCAGGAGATCGCAGTCAACACCAGGAGACTCCTGGTGGTCGTCGCTAGAGCTACGGAGTTCGTTCTTTGTGCGACGCTTTCCGCGGAGTGGGAAAAGACTGAGCCATATGGGGTGAAAACACAGTGCAATGAAGTCGACCCTGTCGACATTTAAGCGACTTTTAAGGACTAAGTGAGACAGCTTTGTGGATGGTTTCTGTATATGAGTGTAAAT
>OY992879.1:136524003-136542145 GCA_963921405.1 Cepaea hortensis | reverse complement strand
GAGAAAGAGAGAGAGATAAAGAGAGAGAAAGAGAGAGAAAAAGAGAGAGAAAGAGAGAGAAAGAGAGAGAAAGAGAGAGAGGAAAGTGAGAGGAAAGAGAGAGAGAGAAGAGAGAGAAAGAGAAAGAGAAAGAAAGAGAGAGAAAGAGAAAGAGAGAGAGAGAGAGAGAGAGAGAGAGAGAGAGAGAGAGAGAGAGAGAGAGAGAGAGATGTGTAAACAAGGTAGAGATACGCACAGATAGAGAGATGTAAAAATATTCACTACCTGTAATTTGATGTGTGAAACGCAAGCTTTGTTCATCTAGCATTCACTTCCCTCTCTCTTTCTCCCGCCAATTCCCTCATCTCACATCGAAGAATCGCAATTTGTACGCCTGTATTAATTAAGACTCGAACCCACATTGTTTGAGAGATCCCTATTGCTTCACCCTATCAACCTTCGGAGCATCTGAATGCGTACCAGCAGGGGAAGCAATTCAGTTGAGTATGGGTATCATTGATTCCATCAATAACACACTCATCTTATTAAGTGGTTACCGCCCTTATTATGAAGATAGCATTTTTCTTGCTGTGTCATTCCGCTCTCCGGGGACCGGCCCGAACACAAGCGCACACCTGTTAGGAAACCTGGCCAGCTTTTTCATCACAAAGGTGAGAAAGGAATAGACGTGAAATGTTTACAGGTAACCTTTGATCTGTTGCACTCAATAGGAACGATTGTGTTAACCAACCCGGGGTGCCGCATAACCGACAAGGTTAGATAGATCCATCTTACGAATCTTTATGTCGCCAGATAGGGGTTAGATATAAAAATAATATTAATGACCCGAAATATGCCACCCCTGGAACGCCCACATTTATATTAATCATAACGATGAAAATGACTTGTTTTCGCTAGCTCGGCAGCTAGGCATCACGAGTTTCATAATACATCGCCTAATACTTTCCGCTCCAGTTTCTCTTATTTTTGTCCCATGTGTTAACGGATGGCAGAAGGTATCATTGGATGTTCACCAGAACATGACCGTTCCAGATCCTGTTTGCTGAGGGTTGCTGTTAATCCCCGCGGATGATGTGCAACGGTGTCTCTCCGTTGACTTTTTCCGCCGTGTTAAACGGTTTATCTAGTTAGAGAGAACCCACTTCACGGAGAGATAAGAGGGCAGACAGAGAAACGTAAGGATTACATCACAGACAGACAAGAAGGCAGGCGGGTAGAGAGGCAGACACACGGATTGCCAGAGGGGAGGAGTATATAGAGGTCTGTGGCACTACCCGGCAAGCTGACAGAAAGAAAGAGACCGATAAAGAGGCAGATCGTACGACCTTTCTAGAGACAGGCAGGCAGGCACACCGACGGTCGGACGGACAGACAAATGGTTATTTTAGTAACATTTAGTTGATAACGACAAATGAGAGAAACAAATTATAGCATAACACAATACATCCAAGGGTAATAGGATGTTGGAATAGTTGCAACATTTACCCGTTCCCAGTAGTAGTAATAGTTGAAGTAAAGGTATTAGTAGTAGTAGTTGTGTTAGTATTGGGAGTTGATGGTGGTTGTGGTGGTAGTAGTAGTAGTTGTAATAGTAAGTAGTTAGTAGTAATAGTAGTAGCAGCAGCGGCAGTAGTAGCAGTAGTAGTAGTAGCAGCAGCAGCAGCAGCAGCAGTAGCAGCAGTAATAGTAGGAGTAGAGGTATTAGTAGTAGTAGTTGTATTAGTATTGGGAGTTGATGGTGGTTGTGGTGGTAGTAGTAGTAGTTGTAATAGTAAGTAGTTAGTAGTAGTAGTAGTAGTAGTAGTAGTAGTAGTAGTAGTAGTAGTAGTAGTAGTAGTAGTAGTAGTAATAGTAGTAGTAGTAGTAGTAGTAGTAGTAGTAGTTGTTGTTGTTGTTGTTGTAATAGTTAAGTAGTTAGTTGTAATAGTTGTAGCAGCAACGGCAGTAGTAATAGTAATAGTAGTAGTAGTAGTAGTAGTAGTAGTAGTAGTAGTAGTAGTAGTAGTAGTAGTAGTAGTAGTAGTAGTAGTAGTAGTAGTAGTAGTAGTAGTAGTAGTAGTAATAATAATAATAATAATAGTAGTAGTAGTAGTAGTAGTAGTAGCAGTAGTAGTAGTAGTAGTAGTAGTAGTAGTAGTAGTAGTAATAGTAGTAGTAGTAGTAGTAGTAATAGTAGTAGTAGTAGTAGTAGTAGTAGTAGTAGTAGTAGTAGTAGTAGTAGCAGCAGCAGCAGCAGCAGAGTAGTAGCAACAGCAGCAGCAGTAGCAGCATAAGTAGTAGTAGTAGTAGTAGTAGTAGTAGTAGTAGTAGTAGTAGTAGTAGTAGTAGTAGTAGTAGTAGTAGTAGTAGTAGTAGTAGTAGTAGCAGCAGCAGCAGCAGCAGCAGTAGTAGTAGTAGTAGTAGTAGTAGTAGTAGTAGTAGTAGTAGTAGTAGTAGTAGTAGTAGTAGTAGTAGTAGTAGTAGTAGTAATAGCGTGTAACTGATTATGTCAAATAGGGTGACATAGAGAGATATGGGAGGGTGTGAGAGAAACAGAACGTGAGAGAGATACAGAGAGAGATACAGAGAGAGATAGAGAGAGATACAGAGAGAGAGAGTTACAGAGAGAGATGCATAGAGAGAGATACAGAGAGGGATATAAAGAGAGGTACAGAGAGAGATACAGAGGGAGAGATACAGAGAGAGAGATACAGAGAGAGAGAGAGAGAGAGAGAGAGAGAGAGAGAGAGAGAGAGAGACGAGCAAGACATAAATAACGATAGAGATTTATCCACACCGGTTATTTACTCATGTAGTTCAAACACAGAACACAGTTCTGGATGTTGTCAACACGACCACTGATTGATTGATCTTACACCCAAGACATTTTATGACGTTTTCCGTAATTAGGTTCCACGTTTTACTATTTTCCCCCCTCTAGACCAAACTGTCTTTTGGCCTGTTATCGGGCAAAGAGCACAGAGTTTGTTTGATCAGTGCCGTGCGAATACACACACAAGGATCCGCTGTGTTGACCCACGTTTCCACCGAGATTCTTCGTTAGTGGTGAATTGATACGGAGCCGCACCTGTGCGATTCCCGCCAGATTGTATTCACTGTGCCAGGTAGTCGTCGGTGAGTCTATCTACAGAATTGATTAATCATTATATACTGGGCTTGGTTGTCTTTTTATTTAAACTCATTCTCTAGCCGCTCAAACAGTAACACGGATAGGAACAGGCAATCAAGGAACAACAGAACATTATTCAACGCAGAACAGCCACTCTAAGCTTTCTTGATGATGAATACTTACAGGCAGTGCTTCGTTTGGTCTAAAAACATTGGTTGCCACGAATAAGGGTTCATTAACATTTGTTTAAAGAAAAAATGTGTTGCGTATCCCTTACGGGACGTTGCAGTAAACACCAGCATTTTTCAGCTGCTGTTGATGTACTAGGCAAGTGTTACGTTCAGTAGTTTGGCATTGCTTTCTGAACGACCGGCTCCCATACCAGCACGTTATAACACAACGTGATTTAGTCTGCTGCACAAATCGGTCGCAGCTGAGCTTCGAACGCCTGGTACCCGGCTCACGAACCGCGTTCGCAAGCCTTTAGATACGGAGCCGGCATTTTGGTTTATTAAGTACACACAGGGCTCTCTTGCGATCGGGCAAACTAACCACCCGGCCATTCCGCCACGGCCCACAGGACCTCTGGTTACGTCTACATAATTGGGCCAGCACAAAATGCTGTTAGACATGGAGGCGCGGGAATGTACATAGAATACTCAGATAAGACCTGAGATACAGCGAGAGTACCTACAGGAAAGTCCCTGCTATAACTATGATGCAGAAATCCAGGCAATCCAGATAGCAACAGAGAAATTATTGAATACCAGTCACATTACATACCATGCAGTGCTTGTGAGAGCGTGAAGTCACAATACAGTGGATACTATCTTGCAATGGAGTTCGCGGAAATGAGAGAGCTGATCAAATAGCTAAGGAAGGTGAAGCAGAAGAGCAGCCCTATGTACCCGTCACACACTACCAAAAGAAAAGAATCAGTAAATAAGTAAGGTAGCTAACAGCACCACTTTGCATTGCCACTATGCCTTCTCCTATAGAAACTCGTATATATATATATATATATATATATATATATATATATATATATATATATATATATATATATATATATATATATATATATATATATAAAACAGAGTGTATGTGGCTTTGTGTGTTTGTGGTCAGCTAGCTATGTATTGGATGCGTTCGATAACGGTACATCCGATTGAGATGAAATTTTCTACACGTCTTCCTTTCATTCCTGTGCAACCGACTATAATAGTTTCTTAGTGTAAAATCTTCTACTTATTTAATAACATTTACTTTTCCAATTTTCATTATATAATTTCTATATAGCAGGGGGACTTCACTCTAGAAAAGTTATTTCAAGGGGCATAACTTTTAATAACATTTCTATATACTTTATAGTCATATTGTTGGACTTACTTGCACTATTGTTAAACTCTTTGTCTATAGTTATTTTCAGGCATAAAAGTTATAATAAATAATGATATAATCTTTAACGCATTTTCAAAGTTTTCATAAAAATAATGCATAATGCATAACATTGTAACCCATCTTTTTCTGCTTAAAGAACTTATCAACAAAATATTGAGCACAACCCACTACTGGCAACGCCGATCGCATTCTGGTATGAACCTAAGGCCTATCCACGTCAATATGGAAGCACTATACTCGAGTTTCGCCCTCATTTGAGCTCGTCAGTAGTGCATATCCCTGACCGGATCCGGAAACAGTCCCGGATCACGCGTGTGAAGCGGGTGTGTAACCACGCGGCACACACTGGACACTTGAAACTCGAGTATAGTGCTTCCATATTGACGTGGATAGGCCTTAGGTTCATACCAGAATGCGATCGGCGTTGCCAGTAGTGGGTTGTGCTCAATATTTATTTAAATTTCAAATCCCGAAACAACCACATAATCAACTTATCAACTGTCATGTCGGTGATTTAAAAACAGTTTTCATTAAAAATAATGAATGGTGTGGGGAAGGACATTCTTTTAAGTTACTGTGCGCCAGGAGCTGGGCGAAACCACGCCGGGTCAGATAGATAGACAGACAGACAGATAGTCGGGAACTGAAGCTTATTTGACTACTTATATGAATTAAATGACATGCTCCCCACCAGGGACTGGGTGAAGCCGGGCCGGGTCAGACAGACAGACAGATAGACAGACAGACAGTCGGGAACGGGAGAGCTTATATGACTACGTATATGAATTAAATGAGATGTTCCCCACCAGGGACTGGGTGAAGCCGGGCCGGGAGGACAGACAGACAGATAGACAGACAAACAGATAGTCGGGAACGGGAGAGCTTATATGACTACGTATATGAATTAAATGAGATGCCCCCCACCAGGGACTGGGTGAAGCCGGGCCGGGTCACACAGACAGACAGACAGATAGACAGACAGACAGATAGTCGGAAACGGGAGAGCTTATATGACTACTTATATGAATTAAATGAGATGCTCCCCACCAGGGACTGGGTGAAGCCGGGCCGGGTCAGCCAGACAGACAGACAGACAGACAAACAAGCAGACAGACAGACTGATAGATAGATCCCCTCCAGGGCCTGGGCGAAGCCGGGCCGGGTCAGCTAGTGTGTGTGTATATATATATATATATATATATATATATATATATATATATATATATATATATATATATATATATAGAGAGAGAGAGAGAGAGAGAGAGAGAGAGAGCAAGTACGACGAAAGTAATGAAAGGAGAGGGAGAGAAGAGAGATTGCGCGCGTAAGGCGGCGAAAGTAATGAAAGAGGTTAGAGAGCGAACGAGAGAGAGAGAGAGAGAGAGAGAGAGAGAGAGAGAGAGAGACTAAGAAAATGAGATAGAGAGCAAAGGCGACACAAGTAATGAAACAGGAAGAGAAATATAACTCCCAAAGAATATTCCGAAGAAACTCACAGAGCTGTGTTCAGCTCGGAGGAAAGTAGCCACACTAGAACCTCGGACGGAACGTATAACAACAAAAGGAAAAGACTAGAATTAAAAATACCTGGTTGTGTGTGTGGTTCCCTCTCCCCTCCCCCTCCCCCCGCCAATTTTCTAACTGCCAGTGTAATATTCTCCTTTGGCCATGGCCCTTTGGTGATATCTGATTACCAGCCAGGTATAAACTCACAAACATGAGTATTGAGTTGTAGAAGATTGGGCTTGATTCACCAGGTCTGTAATTAACGGATGTTTTATGGCGGTCCTGCCTCCTATTGATACACGCACGGACAACAGACACACACGCACGGACAACAGACAGACACACACACACACACACACACACACATACACATGCACACGCGCACACAGACACACTCACGCACATGCGCCGGGCGTTGGATTCGCACAGCCCAACAGAAATCCGGTAACTGGCGTTGTTTTTCAAAAACTCACCTTGTCTCCGGTTGTTGTTACGTGCTATCCCTAATAGTTGGTAATGCAACTCGTTCTGTTAATTTGACTCGTTCTATCTGGGACAGTTGTTAATTTAACTATTTCTGTCTTATGCAGTTGTTAATTTACCTCTCTTTCTATGTGAGGAGTTAATTTATCTCTTTACATGCAGAGATGTTGGAACTTTAACTTTATATTTAGTTAAGTTTAGTGTTTAGTTTAGTCGATGGATCAACATCACGGCACACGGGTGCAAACCATAAGTGCTCCGTTCTCCTCCTAACTCAAACCTGAGTCTGGAGAAACTCAGCTCAGTGCACAAACTCCGGCGAGGATCCTGAAATACTTTAGGTAGATTTTTAACTCGAAATTTTGCCCGGGCAACGCCGTTAGGCTACACTTTTTCGATTTCCAACTGCCAAGGGATTTTTTACGTGCGCAACAATACACACTGGCGTCCAATCTCACTACCCAGAGACCAGGGGGAATTTCTTCTTCTTTTCGTTCATCCGGAGTGTTTTTTCAGATGTGATTGCGGTGTGTCTGTTATGCGCCCTTGGGCCGAAACCCGTAGGCCAACACATCGACTTTAGCGTGCTTTTTTGACCAGGTAGCATTCCTGGGAGACTCTCACTTTTGTGGTGCCATCTGCAACTATGCTGGCCAAGTTAGAACGGTCGAAGACAACGGTCATCCCTCAAAGGAAGGCAGGGACAGTCCATAGCATTTTCCGCCATCCAAGGTTGCTTCCATAGTTGCAGGGCCGACACATAACGCCCTGGTTCTGGGCTAGCCGAGGGAATCGTCACGTCCTGCTCATGGCTGCTTTAAATCCTCACTGCAATATATTGGTCATTTCGTTTGCCCCGGGCCATTCCCGCACAAACCAGACAGGTTTGCAGACGGTATCCACTCAGCGAGTTTTCGGACATGTGCTTGTCGTTGCGCCCGTCAGAGCTGTTCCAGGCACGACAGACATTCGGAAAACTACCTAGTCAGAGCTGTTCCGAACAAGAGCGGCATTCGGAAACTAGGTAGTCAGAGCTGTTCCTAGCACGAGAGACATTTGGACGAGACATTTCACTCGGACGTAATTGCGTAGTGTCAATTTTTAGTTTGCCACCCGTAGGACGACACTTCCGGCTTCCGGCGGGCAGTTTTTAATGAGGTTAGCCTTCCTCGGGTTTCGAGACTCTTGTTTCGGCTTCCACACAGCAAGCTTTTGCTTCAGGCTGCCACGTAATGGATTCGCAAAACAGGCGTTCCATTTCGTGTCAACGAGACAATTTTCCACCTTTGACTACACTCACTCCATGAGTGTGGTTACAGACTATCGGACGTCTGCGAGACGTGCGACCGAGGTGTTTTTCCACTTTTTGTACTCGCTCACGAGGTAGGCTACATGTGCTGCCGGCTCAGCACCTTACCTCCGTGCGTCTGTGGGCGAGTAACGGTCAGGCCCTTTCATCCGGGGATACCTCATATCCCCCAGCTAAGAGCCATCGAACGAATCTGCGCCGAGCATGTAGCGTTCTCAGCACATCATCACAATTTTGATGTAGGTTTGTGTCGGCCAGGCTCTCACTTCCGAGAGTTTATGGCTTAGAGACGTTCAGCCATACACCTCGGATGGGAGCCTTAGAGGTTATGCCCGAACTGAGATTTTGGGATCGTTTGCCAGATTTTGACTGCTATCCTCAGTCTTACCTGCAGAGCAGCAGGTTGTGTCTCTCTTAGTCTGGTCCCTATCCCACGAGCCGTCCGATATGTAGTTTTCACCCATCGGCAAGCACATGGGGTCGATGGGACACGCAAGCTCCCCCCACCACGGCAAGGTGGAGACACCTCGGGGGAGCGGGGGGGGGGGGGAATTTTGTTACGTAGAAGTCCATGAGAAAAAATCCCGGTCATTACCGGGGCCTGAAAACGAGACCTCCAGCACTCGAGGAGGACACCATACCTCGAGACCACGCAGCCCCCCTACTTTATTTAACTTTAACTTATATCTCAGACAACTGTAACTTTAACTCTTTCTATCCCAGTTGTTACTTAACTTTATATCTTAGACAGTTATTACTTTAACTTTATATCTTGGACAGTTGTTACTTTAAAGTTATATCTTAGACAACTGTAACTTTAATTCTTTCTATCACAGACAGTTGTTACTTTAACTTTATATCTTAGACAGTTATTACTTTAACTTTATATCTTAGACAACTGTAACTTTTATTCTTTCTATTACAGACGGTTGTTACTTTAACTTTATGTCTTAGACAACTGTAACTTTAACTCTTTCTATCATAGACAGTTTTTAATTTAACTTTATAATTTGGTCAGCTGTAACTTTAGATTTATGTCTTAGACAGTTATTACTTTAACTTTATATCTTGGACAGTTGTTACTTTAACTTTATATCTCAGACAACTGTAACTTTAACTTTATATCTCAGACAGTTGTTACGTTAACTTTATATCTTAGACAACTGTAACTTTAACTTTATATCTCAGACAGTTGTTACGTTAACTTTATATCTTAGACAACTGTAACTGTAATTCTTTCTATCACAGACAGTTGTTACTTTAACTTTATATCTTAGACAGTTATTACTTTAACTTTATGTCTTAGACAACTGTAACTTTAACTCTTTCTATCATAGACAGTTGTTAATTTAACTTTATAATTTGGTCAGCTGTAACTTTAGATTTATGTCTCAGACAGTTGTTACTTTAACTTTATATCTCAGACAGTTGTTACTTTAACTTTATATCTCAGACAACTGTAACTTTAACTTTATATCTCAGACAGTTGTTACGTTAACTTTATATCTTAGACAACTGTAACTTTAACTCTATCACAGACAGTTGTTACTTTAACTTTATATCTCAGACAATTGTTACTTTAACTTTATATCTGAGACAACTGTAACTTTAACTCTTTCTATCACAGACAGTTGTGACTTTAACTTTATATCTTAGACAACTGTAACTTTAACTCTTTCTGTCACAGACAGTTGTGACTTTAACTTTATATCTTAGACAACTGTAACTTTAACTCTTTCTATCACAGACAGTTGTTACTTTAACTTTATATCTCAGACAGTTGTTACTTTAACTTTATATCGTAGATAACTGTAACTTTAATTTCATATCTCAGACATTCTGAGAATGTTCCTACAACATCTAAGTTCAACACGTTGCAATGTTGATCTTTAGCGTTTGCCAAATGGTCCATTACCCACATTTGTATGTTGTCACAGGAGAAATGCATGTTCTCAACAATTGTACCTTCATTTGTTTACTGGGAAGTGTACCATCGGCTCTGAATTGGCACATAGCCGTCTTAACAGATGATAGTTTGTTAAACGGATTTGTACATCTTCATAGCACAAAGCCTGGGCTGAATTTTGAGGCTATGTGTTGCCCATGCAGCATGATCCCTCTCTCGGCCTGCCTAGTTTACTCCAGAGGAAAGGTAACATCAATAAGTCTGGATCAAGACAAGCTGCAGAAGCTGCCGGATTAACAAAGCAATACTCTAACTGTCCACCTGTCGGAGCTTCCATTCTAGACCAGATGCCAACCAAGGCTTAGGGTCTGGTCTGCCCTACCATGACATTTAGTCTTTAGGTTGCATTTCCTCGCATTAGGGTAAGGCTTGTACGCTCTCAATTGTACTTACTCCTCCTCCCGAAGTCTTTGGCACAGTGTAAGGTTTCGGGTGTCTTTGGCACAGTGTAAGGTTTCGGGTGTGCTGAGCGTTCATCGGCTCTTAATACCAGTAATAAACACACATTTGAAATATAACACGGATTCGAAGAGAAACACAACCGGATATCTTAACAAAGCACACGTGCTCTAAGCGGCAAGGTGCGCGGTTAGTGTTTGATGTGTCGCGTGCCCCAGACCGGGGGGAAAATATCACCCAGGCGAGGTATTGTTCCAACGGAAGCAATGTTTGCGCGGCAGGTTAAATGTTTGTTAAACTCCACAGCTTATGTTAGGGGGAATAATACACCGGTGAGAATGTGTAAATAGTACCCAGTATCAGAGCAGTCACAGTTCGCGGCGACTGCACTGGCCAGGAGGGCTTAATTCCTCAGGCTCAAGACCCCCCTGTCATACACCGCAAGGTACTATATTGGCAGTAAATGACAGTTTAATAACAGAGAGTAGTCTTCTCAAGACTGGGAATAACGCCGCCAGGTAAAGGCAGCCCAGGTGGCGTAGTGGCTAAACTTTTTCCTGCCGGATCAGAGATTATAGGTTCGAATCCGCAAAAGAGCGGGTTGTTTACATTGACCTTGGCTCCTTTATACAGGGTGTCTTTTTAATGACTGTTGGGTTTTCGAAAATATTGCCGTTCCAAGTTTTGTATTTACCCTTTATGTTGCATGAACTCCTCAGAGGGTAAACACAAAACTTGGAACGGCAATATTTCCCAAAATCCCACAGTCATTAAAAATACACCCTATATAGACCTAGCCTAATATGGTTACTAGGTAATGGTTTGTGACGTAACGGCGGTTTACTGGGTACTGGCCAATGAGGGGTCAAGCACAGTAGTGTATGGATGTCGAACGTGGACAATGAGCAAGCTAGCTGAGAAACACCCAATGGCAGTGGGAATGTGGTTTCTGTGGAAAATGCAAAGAATATCATGAACAGATAGAAAAACCAATGAGCAAGTCCTACAAGAAGCAAGTGATAACTGTAAACTGATTTTTTTTTTTTTGCGCTCGCTCGCTTTGAACTCAAGCGTAGTCCATACACACTATTTGTAGTAGTGATGGGCTGAATTTTGCTTGTGGATTAGCTTTCCCTATTAACAGTGTCTCTCGTCAACAGGCGAACCCACTCCAGACTTCAGAGGTTCTTGTAATTTACGTCCCCAAGTCAAGGACGCCAGGTCAACATTTTAGTCCAGCTGTCCGGTGTAGGGATTGAACCCCCTAACCTCGGCATCAGCGCAACTGATGTTTAAGAACGCGCGTTCTTACACAGTCGACCATACTGCCCTGCTCGTAAACTAATTAGAGAAGTTAGACGTAGATCAGTGGTTCTCAACCTTTTTTGGCCCGTGCCCGCCTTCACCATATTTTCAGAACGTCATTCCCCACCCCCTCCCCTTCCTATCAAAAATTTGGCCCGTGCCCCCTTTCACCGTATTTTCAGAACGTCATCCCCCCCCCCCCTTTCATAGTTCCTATCTGAAAATCCTCCCACCCCTACACAATATATGTAAAAATGGAAGGTAAGTTTAATAGCATATACTCAAACAAATCTAGACATCCACATAAAACATAATTTGTGGGTCTACTTACTTTATAAAATGAATTTTAGAAGGATGAGACGTACATAAAAGTAAAGTATGAAGGGGAAAAACAATATCAAGTAATCGGTTCTTCTATTAACGTGATCTTGAAATGGTCTTCATTCCCCCCCCCCCCCCGGAAACCCTAAAATTCCCCCCTGGGGGGGGGGGAATTCCCCATCGGTTGAGAACCACTGACGTAGATAGTCATTTTGGGAGGGGGGGGGGGAGGGGGGCGTTATGAAAAGAAATAAACTGGAGAACTTGGTGACAACCGGCAAGGTCGAGGGTAAAAGAAAACGGGAAGACAGAGAATTAAATATCTGGTTGGATTGGCCACATGGCATGGTCGAGACAAGAACACAGAGCAGAACCACGACTCTCATGATGGTATGAGATGGCGAAACATGACCGCCCACGCTTGTCGTCGTGGTGCATAATGATGATCATTCCACTAATGAGTCCACGACACATGAAGACCTTTGCTTCACCTACAGATAAAGATGATGACTGTGAATCTGAACGAGAACAACTGTGTTGGCAAGCAAGTACACTAATCACTATACCACCACGTCTCATAACGATCACAGCAAGATAACAGCGACGACAGTAAGGTCATACCTACGACAATAAGGTCATAACCATCGTAGTAAGGTCATGACGAGGACAGTAAGTTCATAACGACGACAGTAAGTTCATAACCACGACAGTAAGGTCCATAAAGTGCCGTCTCTGCAATGAAAATTACCCATACTGAAGTGGTAGGTAACAGTAAAGTAAATAAAGATCCCCTTTAAAATGTCTAAGGCGCTCCTGATATATGGTGCTGGAGCTATATTTGTATAGACCACAGAACACTCAGTGGCTGATGTGGCTGGTATCATTCCGACCGCTTTTACTTCCCGCGACATTTCCGAGTACCCATTTTAGCCTGGGTCAAACTGGGAGCTCATGTAGATTTTAAACATTCGGAACTGTCCACAATGCGGATCGAACTCTAGACCTCTGGTCCTGCAGGCGAGTGTCTAGACACTACGCTACCGCGGGATTGATTGATAGGTAGGTTGGTATACGAGAGGGCTTCAAATGTAAACCTTAAGAGTGTGATAGAAATGACAATAGACATGCCATTGTCTTGTAACCTGTCAATATTATTGTTGAGGTCATCAAGAATGTTAAGCATGTGACATCACGGTACAGACGAACACGGTGACGTCTTAAGGATAGTTTATAGATGGCCGTCCCACTTTTGATATACACCAATCGTTGTTTTTTTAAAAAATTAGTGAAGTGGTGAAACCTATTGAAATTCATCGGTGAATAAAGGTCAAGTATGGTGATGTATGCCTGTCAGTCCAGAAAGTGGATGAGTTGAGTAGGAAGTTTCAAAACGGTGTGACTTCTGTGACAGACTTGTAGGTCCTATTAAAGATGTACAGTAGGTGGTTCATGAGTGGTTACACACGCGACCAAGAGAATGCTTTTTCTACAGGAATCCAAAAACTTTATCGGCGCTGGAAGATTTGCATTGAGCGCAGTGGTGACTACATCGAAAAAAAAATGATACATTTTTTTTCTTTACTTTTTTTTTTAAAGAATATATTCACCAAAAACAAAAAGACACAAATTTAAGGTTTTCATTTGAAGCCCGGTCTTATGTAAGCATTATATTATGTGTGTATGTAATTACGTAGACAAGTAGGGAGAAAAGTATGCATACAGCCAGGTCGCTTAAAGTCGCTTAGAATTCGACAGGATCGACTTCATTGCATCGAGTTCAATCCCATATGGCTCAGTCTCTTTCTGCAGCGCGGAAAGCTTAGCACAAAGCACGAACTCCGTAGCTCCAGCGACGACCCCCAGGAGTCTCAGAAAAATGCACTAGTGTTCCGAAGGACGCGGCCCGGAATCGAACCCACAACCTTCGGAGCACGAGTCAGAGGGCTTGACCACTTCGCCACGGAGACTCCCATACAGCCAGGTACTCAAATATACTAATTTATTAAGTCATTTCCGGTTTCATTTCAAACACTCATGGACACCAAAAGCCACTTAATGCCTACGGGCAGATTGCTTGTGATTCATGCTGCAGCCACTTTGACGAAACGTCTTTCTCAAATACAACCACAGTGTGCTAGCCTTAAACGCCCAGCCTCCCAGGGCGCCCATAGGCAACCTTGAACTATTGTTTCCTATTATCAACAACTCAATTGTCAGTCGTCACGTGACATCGCACGTGCGGCGGAGTTCAAGTGTTAAATCACGTGTTTGGACGTCATTTCCTGTAGCGCCAGCCTAATTAAGAAAACATCTTCTCAGAAGTTCAGTGGGATCCCTTTCGGGCCTTTCCAGCCTCCCTGTAGTCCTTAATTTCGGAAGTGTTGATATAATCCCCAGGAGATAGCAGGAGGTGTGGGATCACTTGGAAGCTATTATGGCGTCCTCTGGCACACCGTTACACCTCTCGGCAGGGAAGCCAGAAGGGCTGCTGCCCCAGTGGAGAGACGGTCCTTTGGGGTTGATGAAATTCGCTGGCTCCTGGTGGGTCATCGTCTCAGCTGACCCAGGACTAACTTCTAGTATATCGGGCAATTACCAACTTCTAGTATATCGAGTAATTACCACCTTCTAGTATATCGGGTGCCGGTCTCTCTGGCCGAGAATTTACACGACTTTCTCCGTAATCCCGTATACTCTCGTAAGTAACGTGACGTTGCGCGAGAATTGGAAGCGGTTCTCTCCGCGTCGGTAACTTACGGGGTATTAGAGCAGGTCTCTCAGAAAGCAATGGCAAACTACTGAGCGTAATCTTGCCAAGAAATCAACAATCAGCTGAAAGATGCTGATGTTGACAGCGATGTCCTGTAAAGGATATGCGAACAAAAAGTATATCGGGTAATTACCAACTTCTAGTATATCAAGTAATTACCTACTTCTTGTATACTGAGTAAGGGTTTACGGGTTCGTAATCCCGCATACCCTCGTTCGAAACACAACTGCGCGCGATTTGGCAGCAGGCCGCGTTGCGTTGACTTTTTTACGAAATGGTATAGGTGCCGGTCGCTCAGAAAGCAATGGCACACTACTGAACTTAAACTTGCCAAGAGATCACAAAGGCAAACATGCTGGTGTTGACTGCGACGTTCTGTAAAGGATATGCAGCTAACGTAACTAACCAACGATTCTAGACGATAGTCTGTAGTACCAGGGTCTCGTGTTCCATTCACATCGGGGAGTTGTCGAATTTGAAAGGGGGGAAAAATCCTTGACCTGGGCTCACATTTTGACCCACCCTAAAATTGGTACCAGGAAATGTCTTCGGAAGTAAATGCGACCGGCGTGATGCCGCCAAAACCTCACTTAGTGTTGTGTGGTATTTACGGATAAGAGTCAATTCCCTCATGGGCATTATAAGCCTTAGACGTGTAAAATAATTGCCTGGAACAGACTATTGAAAGTACATCTTTACATATAACAATACAAAAATCACAAATAATAGGATGCAGAATTTATGCCGTGGCATATTTCGCTCTATTTCACTATGTGCTTTCTGCATAAGTCATTTGTAATAGAACAAAGCTAAACAATGAACCCTTCATTTGGCAGCTTGCCGTCTTGAAGACAGTAGTTTGTTACACTGTGCTTCTAAAAAGCCTAATAACTATAACCCATGGAGGTAGCAAATGTGACTGATAAGGCCAATTCGCGCTGTAAATGTTCGTTCACAATGGATGCATTTGAACACATGGTCATTTTCACCATCACGCACCATCTTACAATGAACACTTGAAGCTGAAATATAACACATATATTCCCACAATAAATTTTAATCTAGCACGGTAATTATCAACGGGCTATCAGTTTCCTTTGTTTACACACCAATGGCTTGTTAATACGAGGGTAAGTTAATAAGTAAGTCACAAATGGCCGTAGAAAAATAACTAAATATGATAACAACTTGAAACCAGATTATTTTTATACATACATTGTCCCTTTATTTCTCAACATAATTTTCACCAACATTGATGCACTTAACCCATCGTTTTATCAGTCCTCCCAAACCGTCTGCATAGAACTGCGTGCTCTGTTTTTTTTAAACCACGTTTTCACTTCACATTCAACTTCGGTGTCATTCGCGAAATGTCTCCCGCTAAGGTGGGTTGTCAGTGTTTATGCTGACAAATGTTTGTCCCGTAAAGCGGTGCATAGCTGGGTAGAAACCGTTACGAGGGCGAGTCAATAAGTAAGCCACACAGTTCTGTGAGATGGCAGGTTAATGAAGACAAAGCACGCAGTTCTATGCAGCCGGTTTTGGAGGACTTATAAAATGATGGGATAAGTGCATCAATGTTGGTGGAAATTATGTTGAGAAATAAAGGGACAATGTATTTATACAAGTCCTTCAAGAAACAAATGAAGATCGTAAACTGATTAGAGACATTAGACGTAGACATTCAAAATTGTTTGGACATGTTATGAGAGGAAATGACTTGGAGAACTTGGTGATAACTGGCAAGGTCGAAGGGAAGAGATCAAGGGGAAGACCGAGAAGTAAACACCTGGATGACTTGGCCACGTGGTATGGTCGAGACAGGAACACGGAGCTTATCCACGACTCTGGTGATCGAGTGAGATGGCAGAACATGACCGCCCACGCTTATCGGCATGCAACATGATGTATAGATGGATGATATGTATAAAAATAAACTGGTTTCAAGTTGTTATCATGTGTAGTTATATTTCTACAGCCATTTGTGACTTACTTATTAACTTATCCTCGTACCAATAGCAACTGCTTCAGCAAATCTGACCAATCTTAAGGGTAGACAAACACTTTTTCGCGGTTTTTATGCGTATTGAACATATGATACTTGTCCCATATTTTACAAGGCTAATCAACTTGCCGGCCCTGCATCCCCCGCAGATGACGAACCTATGGAGGGTGCCAATGCTATTAACGCTCTTATAGAGACGTCGAAAGGGGAAGACTTTGACGCCAGAGTATCCACATAGTTGTCTAGAATGAGGGACATGGGAGTAAGAATTGGCACGGCCAGGCACGAGGGGCACGTTGGGAGAATGAGGGGGCCTCGTTAATGAGAGCGGGGGACTTTGACACAACTGATGCGGCACAATTAGCCGTATTGTGGTTGGTGGGGGGGGGGGGTGAATCTGAGCACCCATGGACATGTCCGGAGTGCAAGGATGATACCCTATCCGATAACTAACTAACTTATCGATACTCAGTAAGGGATGTGTTCAATATCACACAACACGTCTTTACTTCCCCAGAACATTTCACATTACCCATTTCACAGTACCCATTTCACATTACCCATTTCACATTACACATTTCACATTACCCATTTCACATTACTCATTTCACATTACCCATTTTACAGTTCCCATTTCACATTGCCCATTTCAGATTACCCATTTCAGACTTGCTTGACCTAGCAGCCCAGGTCAGTTAAAAAAAAAAAAATCCACCTCTATGGAGATTCGAACACACAACACCAGACCAATATGCACGTATGCCAATCGACTGCGCTAACGCGGGGCCCGGGCTATGAGTACATCAACTCCAAAGAACATGTTATATTAAGATTGGCTTGGACGGGCTAATGTTACATGCTTCACAATTATATTATCTGCCGATTACGTAGTGTACCTCTGTGTGAACTGGGGTAGAAATGTTTCCCGTTGTCCACTATTTCCCCCATAAATCTATTTCAACGAATCATTTTCCCCACAGTTCCAATCTTCACCGTGAATCTTCATTTCCTATCACCACCCCTCGACTAAAATTGGCCCTCGTCGGGGTGTCGGAAATTTGCTAGCCTCATCTTCCTAACAGGAAGTGTGAGAACTTCTCCAGTCTCTGATGTCCCTTCACACCTTTCTGGCCAGCAATCAGATTCTGCTTGGCGAGTTCCGGGGCTGAAATTTCTCCGAGGATGTCAACTCTCGCGCACAGTGGAGCCGACATTTTTGGCTCCTGATCTAATTTGAGCTTAGCAAGAAGCCGACACTTTGCGCTACCGACAGATGGTACTGGCCTATAGCGGATCTCTACAGCCTTAACTGGTTTTTGTGTTTCCCTTAATTATCTCCCTTTTTATTTTATTTACAGAGTAGTCTCCACATTTTCACAAGGTTCCTAAACCAAAATATCTTCGTTTGTGTTTGGGCTTTTTTCAGCTACAACAAAATTAACTTATTTAAAACCAAGAAAGGTTCCTTAATAACAAATTGTTGTCTTTCGTCTTTTTCCACATACAACAAAATTAACGCATTTAACACGAAGAAAATAATCTTTGTTGATCAGTAACAATCCACA
>OY992879.1:136436503-136521503 GCA_963921405.1 Cepaea hortensis | reverse complement strand
CAGGCCCGTCTTACATTCGGCCCTTCCAATCACTCGTCTTTCGTTCATCAAGAGCATTATACATTTACATAGGAAGAAAAATAAACATTGTGAAATGAATGTTGTAAACATAAACAAGGATAATTACCATGTTATGAGGCCCATCTTCCACCTATCCATACATCACCCCACACACAACACGCCCACCTACCCACCCACACGCGCACCAAGGGACACATACACACTCCACCTACCCACAAACACGCACACCAAGGGACACATACATACCCCACCAACCGACCCATCCCCCTCCCGCACATCCCCCACCCGCACACACTGCCCTCACCTGATCCCCCAACCAAAACACACTCGCCACCCACAAACATTCCCCCACCACCCCACACATCCCACGCCCATCCACATACACATCCTAACCCACACATCCTCTCCCTACCCACACCTCAAACCACCCATCCCCCAGCCACATCTCTATCGACAACATATTCCCCACCCATGCACACAATCCCCCACCAACCCACACATCGCACATCCACTCACACATCCCCAAACCATACACACACATCCCCACCAACTAACATGTCCCCCCCCCCCACACACACACACACATCTCCCTAACCACCCATACATCCCCAATCCACTCACACACACCCCACCACCCACACATACAACTTCCACCCACCCACACATGCCATAACCTAATCCCCCACCACACAATCCCCCACCCGCACATCACATACACCCCCTACCACGCACTATTCCCAACCCACGCACCACACACACACATCCCTCACCAACACATCCCCACTTACACACCACACACATATCCCCCACCCAGATACCACACAATATTCCCACCCACACCCACACAGATACCCGTACCCATCCACCCCACATACCCCCACTCATACACCACAAAAATCCCCCACCCACACACACATACCTCACCCACACAATATCCCCAACCAACACACCACACACCTCTCCCCACCCACACACGCATTCCCTACCCGTCCACCAACAGACACTCACTCACGCAAACATCCTCCACTACGCACCCACACACCCCCACACACCCACCCCCAACCAAACATCTCTCGATCACAATACCCATACCCACACACACCCTCCTACCACTCACACATCCCACCCCAACACATACAACTCCCTCACCCACCTACACATCCCTAAGCCACTCACACACCCCCACCCACACATTCCCCATCCACACACACACATCTCCCACCCACACACCCCACATACTTCCCCCAACCACCACAATCCCCTACTCACCCACACATATACCCCACCCATACGCACATTCCCCGCACCCATCACACACATCCCCCACACCACACACTATCCTCCACCCATACCATCACAAACATACCCTCCACCCACACATCATTCACACATCCCCCACCAACACACCGCACGCATATCTCAAACCCACACACCATACACTTCTCCCCACCCGCCCTTGCATCCCCAATCCACCCAACACAATCCCCTACCCACACAACCCCGCCTCCCACACATACTTCCTCAAACCATCCACACATCTCCACACACATAAACACACATCCCCCGCATCCGTCCCATACACATATCCTCCACCCATACACACATCCCCCACACCCATTCCAACACCCCTACTTTCACCCCCACACATCCATCCACACATCCCACCAACACCCACAAATACCACTACCCACCAAAACCCACACACCCCAACCCATCCAAACGCATACCCACACCCACACAACCCCCACCCACACATATCCCGACACTCACACACATCCTCCACATACACTCACACTTCCTCACATCTAGACACATACAAAATGTCTCACGTTAGTATTGAAACTAGTATGAACAAACTCCCACACTTTACTCACACACATACACTGACACTTGTCATGAGCAGTCTCATAAAAATGTTAAACATGGAGAAAAATGTGTACATAAAATGTATGTGACGTAAAAATAGTGATGCTCTCTCTCTCTCTCTCTCTCTCTCTCTCTCTCTCTCTCTCTCTCTCACACACACACACACACACACACACACATTCACTCTCACGCTCACACATTCACTCTTCCGCTCATTCACTCTCACGCTCACTCATTCACTCTCACGCTCACTCATTCACTATCCCGCTCACTCATTCACTCTCCCGCTCACTCATTCACTCTCCCGCTCACTCATTCACTATCCCGCTCACTCATTCACTCTCCCGCTCACTCATTCACTCTCCCGCTCACTCATTCACTCTCCCGCTCACTCATTCACTCTCACGCTCACTCGTTCTGTCTCTCATTCACACTTACTGACTCTCTCACTCAAACTACAGTAATGAACATGAGTTTATATTATGCATGATAAAATCAAATGGTATTTAACTGATAATATGACAGATGAGAATACACAAACATATGGATTCGCGTGTTACATAACATGCGTGTTACACAACATGCATCAGCTCAGCTCTCTCTCTCTCTCTCTCTCTCTCTCTCTCTCTCTCTCTCTCTCTCTCTCTCTCTCTCTCTCTCTGTATTCTTTCATATACACACACTCACACGCATGCGCACGCTCACACACACACTAACACATCAACTCTCCCACTGTCTCACTCTCTAACACACAATCCTTCACACACACACACACACACTCACTCTCTCAATCACACTCTCTCACACATACACATGCACATGAACGCATGCACACACGCACACACTCCCTCACTCACTCTCACACATACACGTACGAATGCATGCACTGACACATTCCCCCACCATTTCTAGCTCAATCACTCTCTCCACACACGCACGCACGTGCGCACATACTCTCTCACTCTCTCTGACACCCACTCTCTCTCTCTCTCTCTCTCTCTCTCTCGCTCCCACACGCACACACATATATAGTGAACAATTATAGTTAAACAATTATAATGAACAATTATACTGAACAATTATACCAGTAAATGAATTATGGTGGCATATAGTCGGCATGGATTAAGTATTGAAAGAGTTTTCGGTTAAATGTGTAGGGACTCATTGGAGTTTTCAGATCTGGAGGCAGATCATTCCATAAGTGAGCATCAGAATAGGCGAAACATGTTTTGTATAGGTCCAATCTAGGCTTTGAGACATGTAACAAATTTAGGCGCTTGCTGTTCATTGCATTAGATTGAATCAGCGGCAGAAGATACTCTGGGGTATTTTGAGATATAATTTTATTCACTAATTTGGCTTTGTTGAAAAGGAAGCGCTTTTGTAGTGGTAGAAGTCTTAGATGACTGTACAAAATATTACTTTCAACGTGCTTTATGCCAGAAACCAGACGAATAGCGCGGTTTTGTAGAGAACATAGTCGTTTTAAATTAGATTTAGGGCAGCCATCCCAAACTGTGGAACAGTAATCGAGATGTGATTGGATATAGCATGTATAGAATATTTTTCGTGTGCTTTCATCCAGGAAGTGCTGAATTTTAGCAAGTTGGTAAACTTTTTGTGCTATTTTCTTGGTAAGAGCGTGAACATGAGAGCTCCAGTTCAAATGGCTGTCTATTAAAAGCCCTAGTGTTTTATGTTCAGTCACATTAACTATAGGTAACGTGCCCATGCGGAGTTCGAGCGGTGATCCAGTTATGGCTAGTGTCTGTAGTTTTTGTCTGGTCGTTATTAGCATGGATTTGGTTTTGTCGATGTTAATTTGCATGCGGTTTTCATTGCTCCATCTAGTAAGATTATCAAGTTCCTTTTGTAAAGAATTCTCTAATTCACTACGGTTTTCTTGACTAGTATATATAGTACAGTCGTCTGCAAATAGATCACAAGTTGTATTGATATATAAAGGAAGATCATTAATATAAACTGCAAAAAGCAGCGGACCTAGTATTGAGCCCTGAGGCACACCAATATTAAGCTGTGTGGGTCTTGATAGACAGTTGTTGAAGGACACGACTTGTTATCTGTCGGATAGAAATGACGTAATTATGTTCACCATGTTGGTGCTTGTCTTCATTTGCTTTAGTTTTCTAATTAAAATATCGTGATCCACCATATCAAAAGCTTTTTTAAAGTCTACAAACACCGCTCCACAGGGATCTAGTCCAGTATGCTCACCCACGGGGTGTCACGTGGTCTATAAACATAGGGATTTAGTCCAGTCTGCTCACCCACGGGGTGTCACATGGTCTATATACTTAGGGATCAAGTCCAGTCTGCTCAGTGCGCCCTGGGGCATGTAACAGGAAACACTGTAGTGTGAGGGAATCGCGCTAGCCTAGTAGCTACCGCACCTGTTTACCTGCTCGGTTGTCGTATGTTGAAATCCACACCAGGAGGGGATATATTCTTACAACTGATCTAGGCTCCCGGCTTGACCCACCCTAAAGTGGGTACCCGGAAAAGTGTAAGTATTCTTTTGTGGTATCTGGTTTATTGTTGTGGTGTTGTTGACCCGTTGACGAAGACTTCGGTGGAAACAATCGAGTGTCTGTCTGTTTTTCCATAGTAATATTTTCCGTGTCAATCCCCCAAATGTCGAGTATTTATTTACTCTCTGCACAACTTTAATCTGTAGCATATAGAAACGTCCTGAAACAGGAAGCTGGTGTGAGTCTGGGATATGATAGCGCTATCATATTATGTAGGCCTGAATGCTCTCCGACTTCAGAGGTACTTTAAATTTATGTCCCCAAGTCAAGGATGAGATGTCAACATTTCAGTCCAACCAACCGCTTTAGGAGTTGAACACCCTATCTCGATACCAGCACACCGGAAGTTTTAAGAGCGAGCTCTCTTATCCATTGCTGACCTCCAAAGGTCAGTATTTACCTTCTTCATGGTCTACGATATTCTAAGATCTTCTCTGGAACATTTCAGTTGAAAAGACCTTGATTTTCTTTCTTAGTCATTGGAAAATGGTCTAAGATTAACATCTGTATCAATCAATCATTCAGGTTCCGCCTCCACAAAGAAGGTTGGCTGCAATGAATCTCCAGCACTGTCTGTCTCTCGCCTTGATTATACATTCTGTCAGGCTGGTGTTCGTCCATCGCTTGATGTTATCTTCCCAATTGTATGATTGTCTACCTCTTACTCGCTTGCCTTCAACCTTGCCCTCCAGTATGAGTTTTTATAAGAGTGTTGTGTCTTTTAATGTGGCCGATATATTTCACTTGCCTCTTTTTATTTCTTTCATCAACTCTCTCTTTTCATTTCCAGATTTCCTAGAACCTCAGTATTTGATTGTTTTTGTTTCCATGAAATGCAACATATTCTTCTGTAAAGCCACATCTCCAGTGTTGCCACTGGAACGATGCATGTTCTCCACAAATTGTAATTAATGTGTCTACTGGTGTTGTGTCATTATTGTTTCTTGTGGCAATACTGTGGAAACACTTTCAACATAAGCCGTATCTCAGCCTGGAGGATGAAAAACCTCTGATGGTTGTGGAAATGTAGTTTCTGGAGAAAATGCAAAGAATACCATGGACAGACAGAAAAAAAAAGAAAAAAAAAGAAAAAAAAAAAAACCCACTGACCAAGTCTTACAAGAAGCAAATGAGAATTGTAGACTGATTAGAAAAATTAGGCGTACTGTCAACATTTTTTGGTCACGTTATGTGAAGAAATAAACTGGAGAACTTGGTGACAACTGGCAAGATTGAGGGGAAAAGAGCAAGAGGAAGGCAGAGAAGTAAATACCTGGATGGCTTGACCATGTAGTATGGTCGAGACAGGAACACTGAGCTGATCCACGACTGTTGATCGAGTGAGATGGCGAGACATGACCGCCCACGGTTACCGGCATGGCACATGATGATGATAAAGATTATCTCAGCCAGTCCCAAAGTCATGTAGACGCGTTTATGTGCAAACCCTTTCTTGAGGATCATCGTATGAATGCCAGTGCTCCGGATTTAAGAGTTAAAACTCAGTCTTTGTGAGGATTCACAAGCAACAACAAATAACAAAAGGCATTTCTAACTTTTCTTGTTTTTTTTTTTTTTTTTTTAAATATCACCTTGTTTGATTATTGTGTGAAGGTATTACAATTGTCTCCGTCTATCCCTTGCTGTTAATAATTTGACGACTGGAGGGAAAGAAAAGAGGCAAATAATTTCTCGGAAATTGATTGACAGTGCCCGCCCAGCACCCCGCCAAGAAAGAGATTTCCTTTCTCCCGAAACCGAATCATAAGGCGATCGTGTTTCTTGGCATGGTACAAAGGGAGATAATCTAATCGAGACATTAGCTCCCCTCTCAATTGTTTTCCTTCACCGCTAATTTTTCATTGTCCTCCGGGGCGCTAGGACCTACTGTGAACAGGACATGTGGGACGTGAGCACCACGCGCTCGGCTGAATATCGTCTGCAGTGAGGGGGCTAGGGAGACGAGGTATCCACCGTTGCACCATTTGGGTGATCCGCGGCTGAGAGGTTAAGATGGCCGTTTCAGGTTCGATACATGTCGGTTTCGGTCCTAACTTAGGGCAGGGCAAGTTTCCAAGAACCACTGGTATCAAATTATATGACACAACCTAATAATCTCTTGGGAAGGAAGGGCGAATACCTAATCTTCTCTGATAAGAGCGGAAAACAGGAGGTCCCGTGTGTCAGCTGTACGCGAACAAACGAGCTTTATTTTCAAAAGGTCACAAATTGGACACGCAGGCTCGTCTTACATTCGGCTCTTCCAATCACTCATCTTTCATTCATCAATTGTGCACGTTGCATTCACAAACGACAAAATAAAAACATTGTTAAATGAATGTTGTAAATATAAACAATGCATATTACCATGTAATGAGACAGGTAGGCAGGCAGATACACGTACACACACGCACATGCATAAACGCATACATACTTACATTATTTACACACTCTCACAGTGAAAATACAAACACAAACTCTCATACATAACAAAATGAAGGCAACTGGTCATCGCAAAGAGTAGGACATAAAACCGCCTTACTGGTAAAATTGTTAGGATAGAAAACCTACCCACGATTAGATAGAGTCCGTAATTTGGACGGAATCTGTCTATAACAGTGGTTCTCAACCTTTTTTGGCCCATGCATTCCTTCACCATATGTTCAGAACGTCATCCCCCCCATCCCCCTTTCGTATTTCCTTCATATACCCCCCCCCCCTTCTACACAGTATACATAAAAATGGAAGCCGTGATTTGCGGGTCTACTTACGCTATAAAACCAATTTCAGAAGGGCGAGAAGCACAGAACCGTAAAGTATGGAGGGAAAAACAATATCAGTTAATCGGTTCTTGTATTAACGCGATCTTGAAATAATCCTAATCCCTCCCCCCCCACCCCCACCCTTAGAAACCCTAAAATCTCCCCCCTCCCCGTATATATATATATATATATATATATATATATATATATATATATATATATATATATATATATATATATATATATATATAAAACAGAGTGTATGTGGTTTTGTGTGTTTGTCGGTAGTTTTGTATTGGATGCGTTCGATAACGGTACATCCGATTGAGATGACATTTTCTACACGTCTTCCTTTCATTCCTGTGCAACTGACTATAATAGTTTCATAGTGTAAAATCTTCTACTTATTTAATAACATTTACTTTTTCATTTTTCATTATATAAGATCTATATAGCAGGTGGACTTCACTCTAGAAAAGTTATTTCAAGGGGCATAACTTTTAATAACATTTCTATATATTTTATAGTCATATTGTTGGACTTACTTGCACTATTGTTAAACTCTTTGTCTATAGTTATTTTCAGGCATATAAGTTATAATAAATAATGATATAATCTTTAAGGCATTTTCAAAGTTTGCATAAAAATATTGCATAATGCATAACATTGTAACCCATCTTTTTCTGCTTACAGAACTTAGCAACTGTCATGTCGGTGATTAAAAACAGTTTTAATTAAAAATAATGAATGGTGTGTGGAAGGACATTCTTTTAAGTTACTGTGCGCCAGGAGCTGGGCGAAACCACGCCGGGTCAGATAGATAGACAGACAGACAGATAGTCGGGAACGGAAGCTTATATGACTACGTATATGAATTAAATAAGATGCTCCCCACCAGGGACTGGGTGAAGCCGGGACAGACAGACAGACAGATAGACAGACAAACAGATAGTCGGGAACGGGAGAGCTTATATGACTACGTATATGAATTAAATGAGATGCTCCCCACCAGGGACTGGTGAAGCCGGGCCGGGTCAGCCAGACAGACAGACAAACAAGCAGACAGACAGACTGATAGATAGATAGATCCCCTCCAGGGCCTGGGCGAAGCCAGGCCGGGTCAGCTAGTATATATATATATATGGGGGAGGGGGAATTCCCCACCACTTTTCTAGAGGAACAAACCAGACACAAATGCATGCCCAGGTCGGATACAATGACCTTGGAGATACATAACTAGGGGTATTGTACTGCATCGACAGAGGAACGGTCGGATACACTGACCTTGGAGATCGACTTCATTTGATCACAGGTGGCAAGTCCACAACACGGAAACAGATGAATAACTTACACACACACACACGCACGCACACGCACACGCACGCACGTACACACACACACGCACGCACACGCACGCACGCACGCACGCACGCACGTACACACACACACACACACACACACACACAAACACACATATATATGTAGAATTGTTTGTGTAGTTGTATCGGCTTCTGTTTGTCCTTTGTGTGTTTTTACTTGCGATCGTGTTCTGGTAAAGCTTACCACCTACATCTAGTTTGTTTTCGGTGATTCATTCATTGTAGTTTCTTCATCACGTGCCACACCGATAAACGTGGGCGGTCATGTTTCGCCATCTCACTCGATCACCAGAGTCGTAGATCAGCTCAGTGTTCTTGTCTCGACAATACAACATGGCCAAGCCATCCAAGTATGGGGTGTATTTGTAATGGCTGTGCAGTGTTTGAAAATATTGTCCGTCCAAGTTTTGTATTCACCCTTTGTAAAGTTCATGCAACATAATAGGTCAATACAAAACTCGGACCGGCAATATTTTCAAACACTGCACAGTCACTAAACATACACCCCGTATTTCCTTCTCTACCTTCCCCTTGTTCTCTTCCCCTCGATCTTGCCAGTTGTCATCAAGTTCTTATAATGAATGTTAGATCATTGCCTGGGAGGTGAGGCGACCACCACGATACTCAACTCATCACCAACACAGTTTCTCTTGACCAGTTAAGTTGTAGCCACCACTTGGGTCCATGAAAGCCACAGTGACATGGGAACAAAAGATTACAGCAGCAAGAGGATGGACTTAATTGCACCGGGTTTAATCCCGTATGAGTTGGACTTTCCGCAGGGCGGCGGGCGGAAATCGTCGCATAAAGCACGAACTCCAGTGAAGACACCCTGGAGTCTCCGAGAAAATTGCACTCGTGAACCGAACGAGGTGACTCGAAATCGAGCCCGAGTCTAGCGGCATGAACCCTTCCTTCCTTCCTTCCTTCCTTCCTTCCTTCCTTCCTTCCTTCCTTCCTTCCTTCCTTCCCATCTTTCATCTGTCATTACTTTCTATCATCCTTCTTATAAGGGAATACATGTTAGTACTCACATGTGTGTATGAAAACATAAGGTCTGGAGAATAGAAAAACTGTCAACTGTCATTTACTGCCTTGCGGTGTTTAGCGGTGGGGGGGGGGGGGGGGGAATGTTTTGAGTCTGCCGAGGCCGCCTGGCTAGTGCATTCGCCGCGAACTGTGCAGGTTAGGGTTTTCTTTTTGCTTCCGACAGAAAAAAAAAATCCACACCTTACTGAATAGAAAATCAAGCCCTTGAATTTGTAATATTTGGCAGAACACACAAACAGACAGACAGACAGACAGACAGACAGACAGACACACACACACACACACATACAAAAAGAGAGGGGCGGGTAGGGGGTAAGGAGTTAGAGAGAGAGAGAGAGAGAGAGAGAGAGAGAGAGAGAGAGACAGAGAGAGAGACAGAGAGAGTCTTCAGTCATCCCACAACATCCACAACAGATCTCACGAGGAAATACTGTAACAGTTCTTACCTGTACAATGACAAACCAGGTAGGTTATAGCACGCAGCCAGGTCTTGGTGGATTGTATCCATCCCATCTTACAACACACACGGCCACATTACTCCCAATTGTGAACCACTACCTCCTCCACATTTGTAACTATATATAGGAATTCCAGACAGAGTGTCTCACACTAACACCACTACCACCATAACCACTGCTGCTGCTACTACTACTACTGCTGCTATTAAAACTACTACTACTACGGTTACTACTACTACTACTACTACTACTACTACTACTACTACTACTACTACTACTACTACTACTACTACTACTACTACTACTACTACTACTACTACTGCTATTAAAACTACTACTACTACGGTTACTACTACTACTACTACTACTACTACTACTACTACTACTACTACTACTACTACTACTACTACTACTACTACTACTGCTGCTGCTATTAAAACTACTACTACTACGGTTACTACTACTACTACTACTACTACTACTACTACTACTACTACTACTACTACTACTGCTGCTGCTGCTACTACTAATACTACTACTACTGTAATAACTATTACTACTACTACTACTACTACTACTACTACTACTACTACTACTACTACTACTACTACTACTACTACTACTACTACTACTACTACTACTACTACAACTGCTACAACTACTACTACTATTACTACTACTACTATTACTACTACTCTCCACTTCTAGTACTACTACTATTATAACTACTATTACAATTCCCACTACAACATGAGTAAATACTACTACAACAACTACTACTACTACTGTAACAACAACAACTACTGCTAGTACTACTACTACCATTTTTACTACTACTACTACTACTACTACTACTACTACTACTACTACTACTACTACTACTACTACTACTACTACTACTACTACTACTACTATGACCATTACTACTACAACTATTACTATTGCTGCTACTGCTATTAGCAATATTACTATTGCTCTTGTTATTTCGGTTATAATTTTTTTTTAAATTTTTGTTACTGTTGTTGATATTATTATTATTATTATTAATATTATTATTATTATTATTATTACTATTATTATTATTACTATTACTTTTTATTACTACACACTAACCTGCTATCTCTACACACCCCAATCCCCTCCCCAAACACGACCCCCTGCTGCTACTCAACTCACATCACAGCTACCAGGCGGTGTTCCAAAGTTTATGACACCTAAGATCAAGTTCGCGTGTTCTTCTTAACAGACGAGTGAGTAAAAGATGTGAGTGTACAAGTTCCCTCAGTCTTTATAGTGTTTTCAAGTCTTAACACATGAATTTTTCAGTGGAATTTCATAAATAATAGAACAACGGCCTTGCTGTCTCAGGACGCTCCGAGCAGCCGATGGCTGGGCCAGACGTTACTTGGAGCTGTGTAAGGCTGATGGCATAGGGACAACAGCCGTGTTTGACAAACCCGTCAGGTCAGCTGTGTGTAATTTGTAAGTTGTGTATCTGTGTATGTGCGTGTGCGTGTGTGGTGTGTTGCTTTTTGTTTTTAATTGTGTGGAGATGATTTGGTTCTTTTTTTGAGTCTTAAATTTCGTTCACTCGCTTTGAACTCAAACGTAGTTCATATACGTGCTGCTACTTCTAGTGCAGTGGACTGGTTTTTGTGTGTGGATTAGCTTTTCATATTAACAAGGAGTCTCCGTGGCGAAGTGGTCAAACTGTCTGCCTCGTGCTCCGAAGGTTGTGGGTTCGATTTCGGGCTACGTCTGTCGGTTCACGAATGCATTTGTTTTCAGAGACTCCTAGGGGTCATCTCTGGAGCTACGGAGTTCGTGCTTTGTGAGACGATTTCGGCAGGCCGCCGTGCGGAAAGAGACCCAACCATAAAACCGGGATAAAGCCTGTTTCAATGAAGTCGATCCTCTCGACTTTTAAGACCCCCCCCCCCCCCCCCCACTTCCAACCATATTACCAGAGTCCTCGCCATCAGGCGAACCCACTTGTATGTTTATCTAAGCACAGGTAGCATTGGCGGATTAATTTGGTCACTTTGTTAATTTGAGGAGCGGCTGGCCGAGTGGCTAGAACGCCGGACTCTCCTTCGGGAGATCCGGGTTCGAATCCTCGGTAAGGTGTGGGTTTTTTTTTTCTGTCGGGGGCAAAAAGAAAATCCTAACCTGCACAGTTCGCGGCGACTGCACTAGCCAGGCGGCCTTAATTCTTCAGGTTCAAAAACTCACGTGCCATACACCGCAAGGTACTATGTTGGCAGTACATGACAGTAAAATGACAGTTAATTTAGTGGACTCGTTCCACACACAGGTCAGTTAGACTTGAACGATGACTTCTCGTTCAACAAGCAATGGCATTCTTATCATCATCATCATCATCATCATCATCATCATCATCATCATCATCATCATTATCATCATCATCATCATTATCATCATCATCATCAAGTGTCTTGCTGACTGGCATAGGCGATCATGCTTTTCCACATCTCATGTTCCCCAACAGCGTGTATCATTTCGTGCTGATCCCCTTCCTCGCCATGACACAAGACTGTAGGGGATTTTCTCTCTCTATTTTCCTCTATCTTTCTGTTTACAAATCTTTTCAGTTTTAATATGTTCCAGTTTCTGTTTTCTCATAATGTACCCCCCCCCCCCCCACCACCACCACCACCAAACAAACATGAAGACTGTCTCTTTTTGTTAATAAAAAGTTGTCTTGGCGACTTAACCTCCCTTATAATGTCCAGATTACTCATTTTGGCTGTCCAAGGAATGTTTTTTTTTTTTTTTTTTTAAATAAAACCACATCTCCAAAGACACCGGGGATGTTTGTTCTTGTTTACTACAGGGTGTATTTTAATGACTGTGCCGTGTTTGAGGGGAAGAACATCGTGACAACTGGACAGATCGAGGGGAAGAAAGGCAGAGACAGACCACGAGAAATGATGCTGGATGGATTGCGACGGTGGCATGGAAGAATATCAACGGTAGAGTTGATCCAGAAAACTAAAGACCGAGATCTGTGGAGAGTCATGAACGCCTACGCCAGTCGCCATGGCATTTGATGATGATGATGATGATGCAGTGTTTGAAAATATTGCAGGTCCAAGTTTTGTATTTACCTGTTATGTTGCATGATCTTTACAGAGGGTAAATACAAAACTTGGACCGGCACTATTTTCAAACACTTAGTTTTTCCTCTTGAGCCCAGGGCTGCGCATAGGGCAGAAGTCATGGCCCTCCATGCCTGGCGGTTCGCTGCTACCTGTTGTAGATCTTTGATGTTTATTTGGCAGTTGAATGATGATGGTGGTGATGATGGTTCAAACACTGCACAGTTATTACAAATACACCTCTATTTGTACAGGATTTGGAGCAATAAGAATTCTTTTTCTACTGCCAAACTATAGACAATGGCAAACTATTAAACGTAAGATCGCCCAGAAAATCAATATGGGATTGATTGCAAAGTCCTGCAAATGGCATGCAACATTTATTTAAAAACAGAAGACAGTGGTTGTAGGTTTTTATTTTGAAACAAAAACACTCAAATACAGAGGTCCTAGAAAAACTGGGAATGAAAAGAGAGTTGATGAAAGAAAACAAAAGAGGCAAGTGAAATATGTCGGCCACATTAACACACATAGCTGCTGTGATGCTGATGTCCTTAAATTACACTCGTTGTCTGTCCCAGAACATCATAACAGATTAACGGGAACCGTAAATTGAATGTCAACAAAATGACAGCAGCAAACGATGATAATCCACGTCATATTTACTTTAATGGTGTTGATCGGTCGGATAGTTAATCAATAAATAGTTACATGACCGTTCCCATACAACTGGGAGGATCGGTCAGAATATAATAAATAAATAAAGATTGAAACATACCGTTTCGCCTTCCGAATCCAATCTCACCATATTGATAACTAAATGACACATACTTGAGCATGGCCCATCACTAACTGCTTCTATTTAAGTTCCTTTACTGACGTACTAAAGCTGTCACCTTTTGCCTACAATTCAATCAGCCATTTGTGACGCCAAATATTCTTTTCATTTCCTCTGCGCCATGCATTCATTCTTAGCCGTTCTCCATAAGCTAGATTGTGCCGTTTTTTCTTCATCTTGCGTGACCATCCTATGTCGTGCAAATGATGCCTTTTCAGTTGAATGTTCTCGATATCGTGATGTTGTCCTTCTGTTCGTCTTTCTCCATTGCTGTTGTCAAACGCCTCTCTGACTATGGTAACGTAATGTAGTCCCCGTGACGTCATCTAGTAACTATTGTATTCTTGCACTGTACGGTGACTTACTTTATTTGTCTGCCTCTATTTTCTTATCCAATCTAAATCATTGACTTTTGCCTCAAACGCTACGTGGCAATAGCACTCTTATAAAAACCATACTGGGGGAGGGAGGTTGAAGGCAAGTGAACAAGAGGTAGACAATAATAAGAGTGGGAATATAACATCAAGAGATGGACGAACAGCATAACATCAAGAGATGGACGAACAGCATAACATCAAGAGATGGACGAACAGCATAACATCAAGAGATGGACGAACAGCAGTCTGACAGAATGTACAATCAAGACGAGGAACCTACAGTGTTGGAGATCTATTGCAATATAAGTCGAATAACCATTCCACAATCACACTTTCAAAACAGAATCATAGGACCTTAATTTACATTCCACCCAATTCGGTAAAATCAATGCTTTCGAGAATATAAAGAGGTAAAAAAATACCTATTTCTTAATAAAGAGAATGAAACCAGGGTTATGACACCATTATACCAGCCATTAACTCTCTCTATCCCTGGCTTCTACCCAGGGAGCGAAGTGGGGAGAGTGACTACTGGAATATTTATTTGAGTTAACGGTTGTACAACACGCGATGCCGGTAATTTTTAACTGTTAGCAAAACGTAAGCCGCTTGAATGGTGGAATGCACTTTGGGGTATCTCGTGCGGTAATGGACTGTTTCTGTCCGAGACAGTTGTGAGGTTAAAAAAAAAAAAAAGTTGTTCCTATCTGTTGATTGGTTGGTTGGTTGGTTGGTTGGTTCGGTTGATTGTTTGGTTGGTTAGTTGGTTTGTTGGTTGGTTGATTGGCTGGTTGACTATTGGTTGATTGGGTGTTTGGTTTTGTTCTCTTTTAGTTGGTTTCGCCGGTTGTCTAGTTGGTTGTATGGTTGGTTGACTTAATGGTTGGTTTGGCTGATTTTTAGATTGGCTGATTTTTAGTTGATTGGTTAAAGATTAGCAGATGTGTTAGTTGAGTGGCTGGTTAGTTTATCGGTCGGTTGGTTGATTGTTTGGTTAATTGGCTGATTAGTTAGTTGACTGGTTGGCTGACTGGTGGGTTGATTCATTTGATTTAGTTGGTTGGTTGACTGGTTTTGTCTGTTGGTTAGTTGGATAGTTGATTTAATAAATGGTTATTTTGAATGGTTTTAAGGTTGGCTGATTAGCTGGTTTATTAGTTGATTAGCATGTTGATTAGTTGGTTGACTGATTAATTGGTTGATTGAATGGTTGCTTTGTTGGTCGATTGGTTATTTGCTTGATAGGTTGGTTGGTTAGATGGATGGTTCTGTGATTGACTGGCATGGTTGGTCGGTTGGTCGGTTGGCTGGTTAGTTGATTTATTGATTAGTAAATTAGTAGGTTGGCTGGTTTGTCGGTTAATCAGTTGGTTATTTGCTTGTTTGGTGAAATCAATAAAATACTAAATGTTCACTCTTAAGTCCGAGACACTGGCGTTCTTGACTTATCAGCCCCTGAAAAAGGATTACATCTTTCGAAGAGAACTTGGTGTAGACACTTTCTTCATGGCCCGGCACAAAATTACCACATCAACGGGGAATGTGTACACATCTACCATTCCCCTCTCCGTGCTCAGAAACCAGCGGGATGTGCAAAACTGGTACTGAATCTTCACATCTGCAGATTAGAATGCAACCAGGTCGTGACTCAGCACAGTACTTAAAAGCAGATTGGGATTTGGCCTGGGTTGTTCATGTGTCCCTCGCTGGTTTCAGGTACAGCATGGTCAACAGACTCCAACCTGTTGCCCAGAGAGACGTTCGTGTCTAAAGAAGATGCTTAAGTGAAGTATGTCTAGTCCCTAGGTAGAAACTGTCTAAGACAGGTCAAGACTTAACAAGTGTTCTGTGCTAGGCCTTGATTTGTTCAAGGCCACAGCTTAATAAGGGGGAAATCCAATTTAATTTATTGGTCTCGTTCTTCTCATCTCACCTCATCTCATCTCATCTCATCTCATCATGTTCCTCTTGTACCTTGCGGTTCGAGGTGAAGCATAAACAGCGGGAGAGTGCCCGTTTACGGGCTTCATGTACCGACATTCTCATGGACTCTGTTATTTCCTCTGTCCATCGTTTACGTAGTCGGCCTTTCTTCTGGTTCCATTTTGCCTGCACGGTATTGCTGGTTGTGATGCACTGTCATTTAGTAGCCTAGTTATAACTGCACCATTTAACTTGCTGTTTTCTAATGAAACGAGTCCCCATCTGTGCACGTGAACCAGGATACTCCAACGCGAGACGATCTTAAAAATAATATAATCTTTAAGACCACGGTGTAATGGAGCTTTTAATGTCAAATGTCAAACAGGATGGCATTTACAAGACACTATATTTGATCTCGCTGTGGCTAATACGCTTGTTGGCCAGCACGGTGGTCCAAGGTTCAAGTTCGCATTGAGGATGATTTTTAACATTGGCCTGGACATCCAAGGTCGATTGAGCTTACAAAGAAGGTACCAGGACATGTCTTGGGGAGTGAAGGCGATCAGTGTGATCTTGACCACGTCACCCCTCCCCCTCCCACCCCAATGTCGATTAATCTATAAAAATAAGGGAATGTCACCATGTGCCAAGTGGGCCTCATCATCATCATCATCATCATCATCATCATCATCATCATCATCATCATCATCATCATCATCATCATCATCATCATCATCATCATCACGTGCCCTACCAGCTGGCGTAGGTGTTCATGTCTCTCCACAAATCTCGGTCTTAGGTCTTCTGGATCAACTCTGCTGACGATATTCCTCCATGTCACCATCTCAATCCATCCAGCATCATTTCTCTTGGTCTGCCTCTGCCTCTCTTCCTCTCGATCTTTCCAGTTGTCACGACTTTCTCCAATTCCTCTCTTCTCATCGCATGACCGAAGAAAGATGTTTGTCTCTTTCTTATTGTTGTATATAATGTTCCAGTTTCATTAGCCTGTTTCAGGCAGTCATTGTTAGTTAATCTGGCAATCCAAGGAATTCGCAACATTCGTCTCAGGAACCACATCTCTGTTGCTTCTAATTTCTTCTTAATTTGTTCCTTTATATTCCAAGACTCACTGCCATACAGCAAAACTAGTTCTATATAGCATTTCAGCACTCTCTTTCTTACATTCAGTGATAGTGACATATAGTATACTAAACTCTTCATTTTTTTTAAATGCAGCCGTTCCTTGCCCTATTCTGCTCTTAATCTCAGCTGGACATCTTCCATCAGATGTTATAAATGCCCCACTACGCCTCACAGCATATGAAAGATCCTTTACTTACTTCGTCATCAACAAAATGGCAAGACAAGATCCCAGACACTGAAGTCCTAAAAAGAGCGCCCATGCCCACACTCTACTAATAAAGAATCAGATTCGCTGGGCTGGTCACTTGACTCGCATGCGAGATCACAGGTTCCCTAAACGATTTTTTTTTTACGGCTAGCTGCGTTGTAGTAAACGTTCCCAGCGGCCAGGGGAAACACCTAAAGACACTCTGAAGATCTCACTAAAAGCTTTTGGAATTCTTACGATACCTGGGAGACTGCTGCTAATAACCGAAATTCATGGGTGGCGTATATCATTACGCAAGGGTGCAGTCACTTGTGAAGCAAACAGGACTGCAAGAGCTGAGAAGAAAAGGCTGGACAGAAACACCACTGCAGGAGATCCTCCTCCTGGAACGTCAAGCATTCTTTGCCCACACTGTCAAAGAACATTTCGAGCCAAAATAGGCCTTATCAACCATCATAGAACTCACGGCTCCATACTTTCAACCCCACTGGATTAAATGCGTGGTCATCATCATTCTTGATGGACAAACACTATCATCATCAACATCATCATCTTCCACTTTTGCCGTCAAGCGTCTGGGGAGAAAAAGGTGACATTCAGGAATAATTGACGTTCCAGCGCCCGATGGGTGGCATTGGATAGTGTCAGTTCCATGTGATTGTATAGTGTCTTTGGTGTCGTCAATCTATTTTCTTCTCAGGCCTCCTTTTGCTCTCGTATCAGATATTATTTGACTTTTGATATACTCTGGTAGTTGATGGTGTTGCATTATAACTTATTTACTTAATACTGTTGGTCGTGAACTGAAACGATGTTTTAATTATACAATTATACTGCGTTGCTACAGATAGTTGTAACTCTCCGGATACTGAGCGCCCCCCCCCCGCCTCTACCCCACGGCCCAACCCCTCAGAGTCAGTGCTACAGAGTTTGTGCTCAGGGGTGAAAATCTCCCAGATCTGTGCAATGATATATTGTTCTACAATCCGATCAATGCAATTAACCAATCAATTATCAATCAATCAACCAATTGATTGATCCATAGATCGATGCATCGAACTTTCATTCATCAATCAATCATTCACTGAATCCATCCATTCAAGCGCTGTGAACACCTGGGCTGAATTTAGAGACCATGTATTGCCCATGCAGCATGATCCTTCTCTCAGCCTGCCTAGTTTACTCCAGAGGAAAGGTAACACCAATAAGTATGGAACTACACAAGCTGCAGAAGCTGACGGATTAGCAAAGCAATGCTCTAACTGTCCGCCTGTCGGAGCTTCCATCCTAGACCTTTTGCTGACCTGACCAAGTCTTAGGGCCTGGTTTGCTCTGCCGTGACATTCAGTCTTAAGATTGCATTTCCTCATACTAGGGGAGGGCGCGTACCCTCCCAAATGCGCTCCTCCGCCCGAAGCCGTTGGCTCTATATGGGGTGCCAGATTTGGTGAGCGCCGCCCAACATTCGGCGTTAACAGAGAGCAGGTAGAGCCGTCTACTGTTATATGGTAGCTCAGTCACATTTGACTAAGACCTGACAACATTTAATCACCACTGCCCGCGTCATTAATGCCACAATCACCATCTCTTCTTCAAAGATCTTCGAAATTCAAAATGAAATACCATCGCGCTAAATAAATTGAACATTCTTGGAACACCGACACGACACTCTTGTTCTTGTGTTCTGTTTCAGCCCTCGAATCCAGTTTCGGATATGAACTTGGAATACGTGATGAGCGTATTGAGATATTTGAATAGTGCTGTTAAAACAATACTATATAAACTAGGAATACATTCATAGACATTAATCGGGACTCATCGAAGCCATGGAAACAAGTAGAGATCAGAAGGCACATGTCTCCACACATCATGCCTCTTTCAAGGGAAGTGAGTCACATCTTATAATCCACCATACGGGCCAACGTGTCCAGTATCGGCATGTATATGTGTACGGTTTTCTCCCTCTAGACAGATTCAACTCAAGGTAACGAGCCCTATCTACTCGAGGGGATGAATTCTCCATATCAATTTTGCCAGGGCTGTGGCCTTAGCGCCTGCTCTTTGCGATTTACAACTTGCTGTCTGCGTTGCACACGGAACCTCCTGGTTGTCGCTTTTATCCGCGACGGCTAGGTATATCGTCTCACTACCATGAGATATTGGGGGCGAGTGATATTATTTGTTATCAGTGGATCTTGGAAGTATTCCCACCGTATGATGGGATCAAACTCGGTAGCTTCCAACCCTGAGGTGGATGCCATAGCCTTTCACCCACAGTTTCTCTTTAGTAGACACATCTCAATGGCCTCAAAGGTTGTCTATTGATTTATATAGGCAGGCAGGCAGGCAGGAAGGCAGACCGACCGACCGACCGACCGACCGTCCGACCGACCGACATACCGACCGACCGACCGACCGACCGACAGACAGACAGACAGACAGACAGACCGACAGACAGAAAAGATAGCTGGTCATACATTACTAAACACACATTGTTGTAAACAAATCGGCTCTCAGTGAATGATATAGTCAGCGGGTAGCTTGTAGTTAGTTAGTTAGTTATCAGTTGGGGTATCTTCGTTGCACTCCGGACATGTCCATAGGTGCTCAGATCCTCCCCCCCAGCATATGCATCAGCGTCCGGTGGCTAATAGTGCCAGTTCTGTGTTGGTTGACGAGGCGCTTTGTTTTCCCGATGTACCTCTCGCGTCTGGCTGTGCCGATTCTTACTCCCAGGTCTTTCATCCTGGAAAGCGATGTGGAATCACTGGCGTCAAAATCCTCTGTTCTCGCCATATCTTTAAGGGCGTTAATAACATCGGCACGATCCATGGGTTGGCCATCTACAGGGGGTGCAGAGCCAGCCAATTTATCAGCTCGTTCATTTCCCTCGACTCCCGCATGTCCCGGGACGAAGATGAAGGTGACTTTGCGGACAACAGACTTCCGCAGCGACTCAGTCCACTGTCTACGTACAGATCCAGCTTCGACCTTCTGAATCATGCTCATTGAATCACTTAGTACACACACGTTGGTATAAAGTTGTGATTCCAGCCATATGAAAGCCTGTGTAACTGCCATCACCTCCATCGTCATGCTGCTCGTGGTCATGGAGTGGGCACCACTGGATTCTTGAACGGTTCGGCCCGCTGAGCGGGCTGTAAATGCCCACGCACTTCTCTGCTGCTTTACAACAGATCCATCTGTATAGATGAGCACTTCGGGGCTATCTGAGTGATCATAGATGAGCGCGTTAACCTCTGCATTGACAGCGGCAGGGTTCTGCTCTCTGCACCGTCTGTCGAGTGTGATAATGCAGGAGAAGGTACACTTAAAAGCTGGAGGCATCGGCACCCATTCCTTGCCGGGGTTGATACTGGTAAGACTGCAGACCTGTCCGACGACATCTTCCGCCCGACCCATCCATGATTTGCCCCTCTTTAGCCTGTCACCCTTTTCTCTGAATACAGCGTCATGCAGAGGGTGCTGCTCATCTGCACTTATTTTTAAGTATGCACGAGCTCTCCAGATCTTGATCCTGTGTTCCATTGTCGGGAAGTCAAGGAGGTATCTCATTGCTACACAGCTGGTGTCTCTCGTGCAGCCCAAAATGATGCGCATGGCTTCGTTTTGTACCTTTTCAAGTCTTCCAATCTGTGTAGGGCTGACAGTGAGGATGGCCAGGGCATACTCGATGCGTGAAAGCACAAGTCCTTGGAACAGAAGTAATAGCAGTCTTTGCTCGATATTGGCACTCGCCATGACTCTCATTGCTGCCAAACCTTTTCGAGCCTTCGTTATGACATAATCGACATGATCTCTGAAGGACAGGCTACGATCAAGCCTCACGCCAAGATATGTCATTGACTGGGTTCTACTCAGAATGCTCCCATCCATTCTTACTGCCGGCAGGTCTGTTTTCACAATATGGTTGTTTAGTGAGAACCATGTAACCGTTGCCTTTGCAGGATTGACAAGGGCATCGGCATCAGCACACCATGAGGAAATTCGATCTAGTTCGCCCTGCATATAGTTGGCAACCGCCTGTCTATCTCGACCCTGTCGATACACGAGGATGTCGTCAACGAATGATAGAGTCCTACCCCTCCCATCCAACTGTTGTTCAGTGATCGGCACCGTATACACGTTGAATAGTGGGTAGCTTGTACTTTCTTACTAACGTTTGCATTATTCCATTGGTTGAACTAATCTTGCATAAATCAGAAAGCCATTACTTTTGTTACTTGCAGTGTTATAATTAAAAAAAACAGAGTTATTTCGAAGAATATTCGGAAAAGTCAATTGCAAGCACAGCGGTGGATGGAGGATAAGAGCAACCAGAGGACTAATGCAAACACTCATCAAATATTAAAACTATGAACTGGAGCAGATGAAGATGATTACGCGATGTTGATTCCGGCAGAGATGTGGTCTGTGATGAGTAGATCCAGCGGGAAACTGAGGGGGGGGGGGAGAGAGAGAGAGAGAGAGAGAGAGAGAGAGAGAGAGAGAGAGAGAGAGAGAGAGAGAGAGAGAGAGAGAGAGAGACGCAAGGAGACAAATAAGTTGAAATCTTAGTTTGGAGCAGAATCATCTGGGAAGGAGAGAGGGAGAGAGAGATAGATAGAGAGAGATAGATAGAGAGAGAGAAGAGTGAGGGAGTGAGAGTGAGAGTGAAAGAGAGTTAAAGAAAGAGGATGAGTGAGAGAGATTGAGATTGAGCGAGAAAGGGGGAGGAATATTGAGAGAGTGAGTGACAGAGTTAGGGTGAGTGAGAGAGACAGAGTGAAAGAGAGTCAGAGAAAATGAGTGAGATAGAGGGGGGTCAGTGAGAGGGTGAGTGAGAATGTGAGTTAGAGCGAGTGAGAGAAAAAAAAGCGTAAGAGTGAGAGAGAGAGAGAGAGAGAGAGAGAGAGAGAGAGAGAGAGAGAGAGAGAGAGAGAGAGAGAGAGGGGGGGGGGGTGGGGGGTAAGGATGCATGAAAGAGAGTTAGAAGGTGAGTGGCAGAAAGTGTGCGTGAGTGAGAGAGATGGCTGGACTGTTTGTTCTTGCAGTTACTCAGCCAATGTATGCGAAGAGAATGTTGCAGAGAGCACATTCAATATATTTGTTTCAAACACATTGATATCACAACAACACTTACTGGCCAGTACCACTACTACAACCACTAGAACATCACCAGTATCACTACTACAATCAATACAAACACAACAGTAACCGTCACTACTACAACCACTACAAACACCACCAGTAGTACCACTACCTCAACCACTACAAACATTTCCGGTACCACTATCACAACCGCCACAAACACAACAGTCCCCATCACTACTACGATCACTACAAACACCACCACTCCACTACTACAACCACTGCAAACACCAACAGCACCACTACTACAACCACTACTAACACCACCAGTGCCACTACTGAGTGAGTGGCACCTTGCAGTCTTGACTGACCAAAGTATGTGAGTTGGAATGTGGCCAATATTCCATCACAATGCCTGGGCAGAGTTTCAGAGAAACATGTGGTGCCCAAACGACATGTTCCCTCTCTAGGCCTAATCTTGTGAATTCCAGAGGAATAGGTAACCATTACGTCTGGCACAAGGTAGGCTGCAGACGCTGGCGGCACAGTGTCAAACCTCCGAGACCTCGCCACCACGAGCAGATGGCGAGTGATGGCCAGACCCTGGAACCCAAGGGACCCGGCTTAGAGGCGTTCAGCCAAGTCCCACAGGTAGTGCTACTACTACAACCACCATAAACACCACCAGTACCACTAATACAACCACCATAAACACCACCAGTGCCACTACTACAACTACTATAAACACCACCAGTACCACTAATACAACCACTACAAACACCACCACAATCAGTTACACGCTACTACTACTACTACTACTACTACTACTACTACTACTACTACTACTACTACTACTACTACTACTACTACTACTACTAATTCTACTACTACTACTAATTCTACTAATACTACTACTACTACTACTATTACTACTACTACTACTACTACTACTACTACTACTACTAATTCTACTACTACTACTAATTCTACTAATACTACTACTACTACTACTACTACTACTACTACTACTACTACTACTAATTCTACTACTACTACTAATTCTACTAATACTACTACTACTACTACTATTACTACTATTACTACTATTACTACTACTACTACTACTACTACTACTACTACTACTACTACTACTACTACTATTACTACTATTACTACTACTACTACTACTAGCTGCTGCTGCTGCTGCTGCTGCTGCTGCTGCTGCTGCTGCTGCTGCTGCTGCTGCTGCTGCTGCTGCTGCTGCTGCTGCTGCTGCTGCTGCTGCTGCTGCTGCTGCTGCTGCTGCTGCTGCTGCTGCTGCTGCTGCTGCTGCTGCTGCTGCTGCTGCTGCTGCTGCTGCTGCTGCTGCTGCTGCTGCTGCTGCTGCTGCTGCTGCTGCTGCTGCTGCTGCTGCTGCTGCTGCTGCTGCTGCTGCTGCTGCTGCTGCTGCTGCTGCTGCTACGGCGATATTACCAATACTGATCTCTCGCATCTGAAATAATTAAGCACAATAGTCCCTTCACCTCTACCCCTGACGCAAGCAGTGAAGCTATGAATCGTCGACTGCATTCATCTGTTTTGTTGCATGTTTGGTTGCAGAACACATTCAAGACTATAGACCAGTGGTTCTCAACCGGTGGGGAATCCCCCCCCCCCCTAGGGGGGAATTTTAGGGTTTCCAGGGGGGGGGGGGATTAAGATTATTTCAAGATCGCGTTAATACAAGAACCGATTACTTGATATTGTTGTTCCCTTCATACTGTACGGTTCTGTACGTCTCACCCTGCTAAAATTCAATTTATATAGTAAGTAGACCCACAAATCATGATTTATGTGGACGTCTAGACTTGTTTTAGTATGTGCTATTAAATTTAGCTTCTATTAATACATATACTGTGTAGGGGCGGGGCGGTATTTTTAGGTAGGAAATACGACAGGGGGGAATGACGTTCTGAAAATATGGTGAAGGGGGGCACGGGCCAAATTTTTAGGTAGGAAATACGAAAGGGTGGGGGAATGACGTTCTGAAAATATGGTGAAGGGGGGCACGGGCAAAATTTTTAGGTAGGAAATACGAAAGGGTGGGGGAATGACGTTCTGAAAATATGGTGAAGGTGGGGGGGGGGGGGAGACGGGCCAAATTTTTAGGTAGGAAATACGAAAGGGGGGGGGGGGGGATGAAGTTCTGAAAATATGGTGAAGGGTGGCACGGGCCAAAAAAGGTTGGGAACCACTGCTACAGACGGTTACATCTGAGACCATTTACAACTAGAACTACAGTTTGCAACGAAGCAAAATTAAAGTAAAATTAAAAACAAGAAGTAAAGCAACCCTGTACATGCCATGAAGCATATTGTCCATATAGTGCTACCCCCACTCGCTCCCTTCCCCCATATTTTTATAGACTTATCCTCTCTAGAATGGCAACGTGATAAATCCGATTCCGAATCCGATTTGAAGGGAAAATAAAAACTTTCCATCTCGTTCAACTAGACTTACTGGCGTTGGTTATAGTTATGGTGGTTCATAGTGTGGTATAGATTGTTCTGGTCTTTTTCGCATTGGAAGACATTTGTTGATGCACGTCCTTCGTTTCTTCATTCGCCGAAGACATCCTCGTTGCTTCTACCGTTGTTACAGGGTGGACCTCCTGCCTCTCTCTTTTTTCCCTTCTCTCTAGTTTTGCGTTTTCTTGAGTTCTCGCTCTTTCTTGACCCGTGTACTTGATTCTTCTTGTGTTGAGCCCTGATCAATATCATGCCATTCATTCATTCATTGATTCATCCATCCATCCATCCATCCATCCATCCATCCATCCATTCATTCATTCATTCATCCATTCATTCCTTTGCAGAACCTCGCTCCCATAACAACCTTCCTGAAAACTTCTCGATCACAAGCACGATGTCCCACGTCCGATACACCCATCATGAGATCATCCGCCACATCCTGCACCCATCTTCTCTTTGGCCTTCCTCTTTCTCTCTTCCCAGGCATATACCCCTCCATTAATATCACACCGACCACCTTTATTCCCCACGACATTACCTGGTACACACTGTAGGTCGGTCGACCTGGGAGAATTGTCAATTTTAAGTTTCCGCCTGGATACGAACTCGAACTCATGAACCGGGGCCTGGTAACTAGAGCGCTGCAGCGGCTCACCGCATACTTAACAGGTTCAGTGAGAAACAAAATCTAGGTTCCGACCAGCCCAAAACTGATGGCGGAAAATGGGAAGTAAGGGTGTGTCACAGTTATGACTTAAATGTTGGTAATATAGCAGTAGACATTTTTTTTTTTTTTTTTTTAATATGTCAAATTAAAGGGGATTGAATAGGAGAAACTATTGTATTGATAATTTAACTATAGTTTGATTTATAAGTCCATGGGAGATACGGGAAGTTTGAATAAGACGATTTATCATCCATATGGCACTTCATCGGTAAATAATGGGTGTAATGAGTGCACGAACTCCGTAGCACCGGCGAAGGTCCTGAAAATATTTTGGGTAGATTTTCAACTCGAAATTTTTCCCGGACAGCGCCTTTAGGCTACTCTTTTTCGATTTCCAACTGCCAAGGGATTATTTTATGTGAACAACAATACACACGGGCGTCCGATCTCCCCAGAGAACAGGGGAAATTTTGTTGCTAGAAGTCCACGTGAAAACATCCCGGCCCTCACCGGGACTTGAACCCGGGAACTCCAGCACTCGAGGCGGACACCATACATTGAAACCTAGAGACCACTTAACCCAAGCTACTGAACTAACGGTGTCTAGAAGATTACAAACAACAGCTAATGGTGCGGTTGAGTGGAACGTCATTAAAGTGCGTGCAACAAAATTAACCCTTTAAACAACTGAGGAGGGAATATTACCACAATAAGCCTCAAACCAGCCTTTGTTATTTTCCCGTCTTCAAACTGCAAGCTCGAATCACCAAATCACTGACCACTAACACTGGCAGATGGGTTTATTTATGTATTTATTTATTTATTTATTCAAATTGCAAACTCGAATCACCAAATCACTGACCACTAACACTCGCAGACGGCCTTTGGTGAGCCACAATGGCTGAAAGGCACATGGTGGGACGGAGAGGTCTTCACCCAGCCAATGTGTGTAAGTACTGGGATCAGTCATGACCTGGTAGGACAGAGAGATCTCCACCCAGCCAGTGTGTGTAAGTACTGGGATCAGTCATGACCTGGTGGGACGGAGAGGTCTTCACCCAGCCAGTGTGTGTAAGTACTGGGATCAGTCATGACCTGGTGGGACTGAGAGGTCTCCACCCAGCCAGTGTGTGTAAGTACTGGGATCAGTCATGACCTGGTAGGACGGAGAGATCTCCACCCAGCCAGTGTGTGTAAGTACTGGGATCAGTCATGACCTGGTGGGACTGAGAGGTCTCCACCCAGCCAGTGTGTGTAAGTACTGGGATCAGTCATGACCTGGTAGGACGGAGAGGTCTCCACCCAGCCAGTGTGTGTAAGTACTGGGATCAGTCATGACCTGGTAGGACGGAGAGGTCTCCACCCAGCCAGTGTGTGTAAGTACTGGGATCAGTCATGACCTGGTAGGACGGAGAGGTCTCTACCCAGCCAGTGTGTGTAAGTGATGGGATCAGTCATGACCTGGTAGGACTGAGAGGTCTCTACCCAGCCAGTGTGTGTAAGTACTGGGATCAGTCATGACCTGGTAGGACTGAGAGGTCTCCACCCAGCCAGTGTGTGTAAGTGCTGGGATCAGTCATGACCTGGTAGGACGGAGAGGTCTCTACCCAGCCAGTGTGTGTAAGTACTGGGATCAGCCATGAACTGGTAGGACGGAGAGGTCTTCCCCCAGCCAGAGTGTGTAAGTGCTGGGATCAGTCATGACCTGGTAGGACGGAGAGGTCTCTACCCAGCCAGTGTGTGTAAGTACTGGGATCAGTCATGACCTGGTAGGACGGAGAGGTCTCTACCCAGCCAGTGTGTGTAAGTGATGGGATCAGCCATGACCTGGTAGGACGGAGAGGTCTCCACCCAGCCAGTGTGTGTAAGTGCTGGGATCAGCCATGACCTGGTAGGACGGAGAGGTCTCCACCCAGCCAGTGTGTGTAAGTACTGGGATCAGTCATGACCTGGTAGGACGGAGAGGTCTCTACCCAGCCCGTGTGTGTAAGTGCTGGGATCAGCCATGACCTGGTAGGACGGAGAGGTCTTCCCCCAGCCAGAGTGTGTAAGTGCTGGGATCAGTCATGACCTGGTAGGACGGAGAGGTCTCTACCCAGCCAGTGTGTGTAAGTGATGGGATCAGTCATGACCTGGTAGGACGGAGAGGTCTTCCTCCAGCCAGTGTGTGTAAGTGCTGGGATCAGTCATGACCTGTTAGGACGGAGAGGTCTCTACCCAGCCAGTGTGTGTAAGTACTGGGATCAGTCATGACCTGGTAGGACGGAGAGGTCTCTACCCAGCCCGTGTGTGTAAGTGATGGGATCAGTCATGACCTGGTAGGACGGAGAGGTCTCTACCCAGCCAGTGTGTGTAAGTGCTGGGATCAGTCATGACCTGGTAGGACGGAGAGGTCTTCCCCCAGCCAGTGTGTGTAAGTGCTGGGATCAGTCATGACCTGGTAGGACGGAGAGGTCTCTACCTAGCAAGTGTGTGTAAGTGCTGGGATCAGTCATGACCTGGTAGGACGGAGAGGTCTTCCCCCAGCCAGTGTGTGTAAGTGCTGGGATCAGTTATGACCTGGTAGGACGGAGAGGTCTTCCCCCAGCCAGTGTGTGTAAGTACTGGGATCAGTCATGACCTGGTAGGACGGAGAGGTCTCCACCCAGCCAGTGTGTGTAAGTACTGGGATCAGTCATGACCTGGTAGGACGGAGAGGTCTCCACCCAGCCAGTGTGTGTAAGTACTGGGATCAGTCATGACCTGGTGGGACTGAGAGGTCTCCACCCAGCCAGTGTGTATAAGTACTGGGATCAGTCATGACCTGGTAGGACTGAGAGGTCTCCACCCAGCCAGTGTGTGTAAGTACTGGGATCAGTCATGACCTGGTAGGACTGAGAGGTCTCCACCCAGCCAGTGTGTGTAAGTACTGGGATCAGTCATGACCTGGTAGGACGGAGAGGTCTCTACCCAGCCAGTGTGTGTAAGTACTGGGATCAATCATGACCTGGTCAAATGCTAACATGCTTCTCCACATTTGTCCGTAACGGTCTTGGGGAATTGAGTTGAGTTGAGCTGGCTGAGCTGTGTTGAGTTGAGTTGAGCTGGCTGAGCTGTGTTGAGTTGAGCTGAGTTGGGCTGAGCTGAGTTGTGTTGAGTTGGGCTGAGCTGAGCTGAGTTGAGCTGAGTTGAGCTGGGTTGAGTTGAGCTGAGTTGAGTTGAGTTAAGTTAAATTAAGTAGAGTAGAGTAGAGTAGAGTTGAGTTGAGTTGAGTTGAGTTGAGCTGAGCTGAGTTGAACTGAGTTGAGTTGAGCTGAGTTTTGTTGAGTTGAGTTTGTCGAGTTGAGTTTGTTGAGTTGAGTTGAGTCGAGTTGAGTTGAGTTGAGCTGAGTTGGGTTGAGTTGGCCTGAGTTGAACTGAGCTGAGCTGAGCTGATCTTAGTTGAGGTGAGTTGAGTTGAGTCAAGAGCCCACATCATGACACTCCTATCGGGGTGAGGAGGTTGGTGTGCAGACTGTTCTCCTACTCCGGCGTCAAAGTAGCATCTCCATGGAGACTGTTGCCGCCCTGTCCTTCTCTTCTCCAATGTCTAAGAGGTGGAAGAAGTGCCTGAGGCTTAGAGGTATAAGTACAATTCTATACCAACAGTCCTATACCAACATTCCTATACCAACAGTCCTATACCAACAGTCCTATACCAACAGTCCTATACCAACAATTCTATACCAACAGTCCTATACCAACAGTCCTATACCAACAGTCCTATACCAATAGTCCTACACCAACAGTCCTATACCAATAGTCCTATACCAACAGTCCTTTACCAACAGTCCTATACCAACAGTCCTATACCAACAGTCCTATACCAATAGTCCTACACCAACAGTCCTATACCAACAGTCCTATACCAATAGTCCTACACCAACAGTCCTATACCAATAGTCCTACACCAACAGTCCTATACCAACAGTCCTTTACCAACAGTCCTATACCAACAGTCCTATACCAACAGTCCTATACCAACAGTCCTACACCAACAGTCCTATACCAACAGTCCTATACCAATAGTCCTATACCAACAGTCCTATACCAACAGTCCTATACCAATAGTCCTATACCAATAGTCCTATACCAATAGTCCTATACCAATAGTCCTACACCAATAGTCCTACACCAATAGTCCTATACCAATAGTCCTACACCAATAGTCCTATACCAATAGTCATATACCAATAGTCCTACACCAATAGTCCTATACCAACAGTCCTATACCAATAGTCCTACACCAATAGTCCTATACCAACAGTCCTATACCAATAGTCCTACACCAATAGTCCTATACCAATAGTCCTATACCAATAGTCCTATACCAATAGTCCTACACCAACAGTCCTATACCAACAGTCCTATACCAACAGTCCTATACCAATAGTCCTATACCAACAGTCCTATACCAATAGTCCTATACCAATAGTCCTATACCAATAGTCCTACACCAATAGTCCTATACCAACAGTCCTATACCAATAGTCCTACACCAATAGTCCTACACCAACAGTCCTATACCAACAGTCCTACACCAATAGTCCTACACCAATAGTCCTATACCAATAGTCCTATACCAATAGTCCTACACCAATAGTCCTATACCAATAGTCCTATAGCAATAGTCCTACACCAATAGTCCTATACCAATAGTCCTATACCAATAGTCCTACACCAATAGTCCTATACCAACAGTCCTATACCAACAGTCCTATACCAATAGTCCTATACCAACAGTCCTATACCAATAGTCCTATACCAATAGTCCTACACCAACAGTCCTACACCAATAGTCCTATACCAATAGTCCTATACCAATAGTCCTACACCAATAGTCCTATACCAACAGTCCTATACCAACAGTCATATACCAACAATTCTATACCAACAGTCCTATACCAATAGTCCTATACAAATAGTCCTACACCAATAGTCCTATACCAACAGTCCTATACCAACAGTCCTATACCAAGAGTCCTATACCAACAGTCCTATACCAATAGTCCTATACCAATAGTCCTACACCAATAGTCCTACACCAATAGTCCTATACCAATAGTCCTATACCAACAGTCCTATACCAATAGTCCTATACCAATAGTCCTACACCAACAGTCCTACACCAATAGTCCTATACCAATAGTCCTATACCAATAGTCCTACACCAATAGTCCTATACCAACAGTCCTATACCAACAGTCATATACCAACAATTCTATACCAACAGTCCTATACCAACAGTCCTATACCAATAGTCCTATACCAATAGTCCTACACCAATAGTCCTATACCAACAGTCCTATACCAACAGTCCTATACCAATAGTCCTATACCAACAGTCCTATACCAATAGTCCTATACCAACAGTCCTATACCAATAGTCCTATACCAATAGTCCTACACCAACAGTCCTACACCAATAGTCCTATACCAATAGTCCTATACCAACAGTCCTATACCAATAGTCCTATACCAATAGTCCTACACCAACAGTCCTACACCAATAGTCCTATACCAATAGTCCTATACCAATAGTCCTACACCAATAGTCCTATACCAACAGTCCTATACCAACAGTCATATACCAACAATTCTATACCAACAGTCCTATACCAACAGTCCTATACCAATAGTCCTATACCAATAGTCCTACACCAATAGTCCTATACCAACAGTCCTATACCAACAGTCCTATACCAATAGTCCTATACCAACAGTCCTATACCAATAGTCCTATACCAATAGTCCTACACCAACAGTCCTACACCAATAGTCCTATACCAATAGTCCTATACCAATAGTCCTACACCAATAGTCCTATACCAACAGTCCTATACCAACAGTCATATACCAACAATTCTATACCAACAGTCCTATACCAACAGTCCTATACCAATAGTCCTATACCAACAGTCCTATACCAACAATTCTATACCAACAGTCCTATACCAACAATCTTAGACCAACAATCCTAGACTTGTTCTCACACTTGTAAAACCGTGGAATATCTTTTCTTCAACAACCCTATACTTTCCAAAATACCGAAATATCTACCTCAGCTTTCTCCAGTAGTTATAGACTCACTCTGTCAGTTTCTTGAACATCAAAAGAGAACCTGCGCTTTCATAATCATAATAGCATTGGGTTCAGAGTTTCAGTCAAGGTATACAGTTAGGGTATGTAAGCTCTCCATACGACTTTTATGGCACCAGTGAATTAGGTGCCACCTTTCACAAATAGGGCTGCGGTGCAGCGGTTGTACGGAATCCTGGGTTCAAAATCAGATGTGGGCGTTTTGGAAGAAGACCGCTTTGCGTTGTTTTCAATGGCATGTGACGTCGGTCGTTTAGAAAGCAGTGGCAAACTACTGGACGTAAAAGTTGCCTTGTCAATCACATATAGGAAAGAAATGATGGGGTTGATTGTAACGTCTTGTACAGTATTGTAGTGCAATGGTTGCTCCCTTGGCTCCCGGTACATGCCACCCCCAACCCACCCCCAGCTGCGCCACTGATTGAGCTCTCAAGAAAAGTGATATAAACACCCCTTTGAGGAGCTGCTGGTCGAGTGGCTAGAATGTCGAATTCTCCTTCGGGAGACTCGGGTTCAAATCCTCGGTAAGGTGTGGATTTTTTTTTTTTTATGTCGGGGGCAAAAAGAAAATCCTAACCTGCACAGTTCGCGGCGACTGCACTAGTGAGGCGGCCTTAATTCGTCAGGCTCAAGACCCCCCCCCCCCCTGCCATCCATACACCACAAGATACTATATTGGCTGTAAATGACAGTTTTGACAGTCAAGAATATCTTTATATAAACACCGCAGTGATGCGCGTTGCCTGCGAGCGCGCGCACACACACACACACACACACACACACACACACACACACATGCATAAACACAGACATTCAGTAACTGTTAGTGCTAGAAACGGTTGTCTACTGTGTGAACATTAATTACACCGTTGATTAGAAAATTAAAAACAATAATAAGATCTGAACACATTAGATTAAAACGTTCATGAAACTTAAACAGTTGTGGTCAAATTCTAGCGGGCAAAGGCGACAAACAAACACAGTACCACAGGCAGAGAGAAGCCCGTAGGCATTCTATAAAGAACCGCCACCGCCCCGCTGGCCAGACAATGCCAACACTGGATCAAATTTGTACAACTCCAAAAACATAAGCCTTCGTGTCAGTTGACGAAATGCTCGCCAGATCTCGCCCACCCGCCCTTACTTCGTCCCAACCTTTTCCCCAGCCCTCAACGCTGATCCACTGCCCCGGCGCCTCCAGGGAACGATCCCCGGGGACGCAGCCAATCGACGGCAAGGACGGGCGGCCATTAACGTATATTGGGTGCTGCTAATGGCACTGCAAGATTAAGGCAGCTTCACACCGTGTGTTTTTATAGCCTTTGCAGAAGCGGTGGGAGTTGCTGTAGTGGAGAACACGCAGTAGTGTTACGTTCCTCTTTAGAAATAACGGTGTTAGTGTTATCTGGGCTGCCTGTCGGTATTGGGGGTGTTACTTTTGCCACAGTTGTCTGTCTGTCTGTCTGTCTATCTGTCTGGCTGGCTGCTTACCTATCTACTAACTTGCATATCTACTTTGTTCATCCATCTGGCTGTCTAGTTGGTTGTCTGTCTGTCTAGCTAGCTATCCAGCTAAATAACTGTCTGTCTAGTTGGCTGGCTAACCGCCTGTATTACCTTTGTAAACACCTATTGTGATGTTTAACCGGCGGAAATATCTACACTGATTTCATCGGTTTTACTTATTCATAGTGTGTATAGGAGAATGGATGATGGTAGAATACCAAAGGACATCTTTTTTGGTGAATTACAGATGGTTAAGAGATCTCAGGGTCGGCCTCTACAACGATACAAACATGTGTGTAAGCGGGACATGATTGATACAGGCATTGATAAAAAGATTGATAAAAAGATTGATAAAAAGAAGATAGCTCTCTTAAGAAACAAGGAAAGACCAACGCGTAACACTCTGAGTGAGCTGAAGCAAGCGAGGAAGGATGTACAAAAGGCGGCCAGGCAGTGTGCGAATGACTATTGGATCAAGTTACGTGAGTCCATTCAAATCGCAAGTGATAAGGGAAACATCAGAAGCATGTATGAAGGGATAAAGAAAGCCTGTGGTCCAATGATCAAAAGAAGTGCACCGCTGAAAACCTTGACTGGAGAAATCATCACTGATAAGAAACAGCAGATGGATAGATGGGTCGAGCACTATTTAGAGCTTTACTCAAGTGAGACCAAGCTAGCGGATGATTCCCTCAACGCCATAGAGGCCCTGCCAACTCTTGACCACCTGGACACACTTCCCACTATAACAGAAGTTAAGTGTGCTATAAATGAGCTTGCATCTGGCAAGGCTCCAGGTAAGGATGGGATTCCAATAGAGGTTATCAGGAGTGGGCAAGACACACTCGCTCTACAGATCCACCAGCTAATGGAGCTATGCTGGCGAGAAGGACAAGTCCCACAGGATTTCAAAGATTCAAACATCATAACGCTGTTCAAGAACAAGGGAGATCGGAGCTACTGTAGTAACAATAGGGGTATCTCACTACTGTGTATTGTTGGGAAAGTATTTGCCAGAATTGTCCTGCACAGACTTCAAGTCCTGGGAGATCAAGTCTACCCCGAATCACAGTGCGGCTTCCGTCAGAACCGGCCTACCATTGATATGATATTCTCATTGCGACAGATGCAAGAAAAATGCCGGGAACAAAATCAGCCACTGTTTATTGCCTTCATCGACCTCACAAAGGCATTCGATTTGGTCAGTCGTGAGGGTCTGTTCAAAGCACTAAAGAAGATTGGCTGCCCACCAACTCTTCTGTCCATTGTGGAATCGTTCCACACAGGCATGAAGGGTATAATCAAGTTTGATGGCTCAACTTCAGAAGAGTTTGAAATCAAGAGTGGAGTTAAGCAAGGTTGTGTACTAGCCCCCACCCTCTTTGGGATATACTTTTCACTTCTACTGAAATATGCATTTCGTGGTCAGGATGGTGGTATATACATTCACTCACGCTCAGATGGCGGCCTCTACAATGCTCAGAGATTGAAGGCCAAGACCAAAATTAGCAGGGTACTAATCAAAGAGTTGCTTTTTGCAGATGATGCTGCGATTACGACCCACTCTGAGGAAGAATTACAACATCTGCTATCTGCATTCTCCAATGCTTGTTCTGAATTTGGTTTAACAATTAACAAAAAGAAGACATAGATTATGTCACAAGGTGCACATGGTGTACCATCAATGTTTATTGACGACGCCGAACTGGAGATAGTAGACCATTTTACATATCTAGGATCAGAGGTAAATAGCAAATTATCCCTCGAACCGGAAATCAACATCAGGATTCGCAAGGCAGCAACAACAATGAACATGTTAGCAAAAAGAGTCTGGGAGAACAGGAAGCTTACTGCCAAAACAAAAGTCCTCGTCTACCAAGCCTGTGTCCTTAGTACTCTTCTTTATGGCAGTGAAACCTGGACAACTTACTCACGCCAAGAGAAACGTGTAAACAGCTTTCATATGCGGTGTCTGCGAAGAATACTTGGTATTAAGTGGCAAGACAAAATCACAAATACTGAAGTATTGGAAAGATCATGTTGTGTGACGGTGTATTCCATGCTCAGTCTTCGTAGACTTAGATGGATAGGACATGTTAGGAGGATGGATGATGGTAGAATGCCAAAGGACATCTTTTTTGGGGAATTACAGACGGGTAGGAGATCTCAGGGTCGGCCTCTACTACGATACAAAGATGTGTGTAAGCGGGACATGATTGAAACAGGCATTGATAATGCACATTGGGAGCACGTCGCCGCTGAACGTGTTGCATGGAGGGTAACTATCAGAAATTGAATAAAGACAAAGGAGAAAATGATTGCAGATAAAGCACAGACAGAGCGTGAGAGACGTAAGATGGTGCAAAATGGTGGAAGTGACCATGTTTTCACATGCACCTACTGTGGGCAAACATTTGCAGCAAGAATTGGCCTTACCAGCCACACTCGCCACCGCCATGGATCGTAGTTATTAAGCCTTTTTGAAGCACAATGTACCAAACTATCGTCTGTCAAGACGGAAAGGTGCCAATGAATGATAATGCACATTGGGAACAAGTCGCCGCTGAACGTGTTGCATGGAGGGCAAATATCAGAAATGCAAGAAAGACAAAGGAGAAAATTATTGCAGATAAGTCACACACCGAGCGTGTGAGACGTAAGATGGTACATGATGGTGGAAATGACCATGTGTTCACATGCATCCACTGTGGACGAACATTTACAGCACGAATTTGCCTTAACAGTCACATTCGCCACCGCCATGGGTTCTAATTACTAAGCCTTCTTGAAGCACAATATACCAAACTTTCGTCTGTCAAGACGGAACGGTGCCAATATAGTGTGTGTATGTGCAACGACATGTGAGTTTGTAACATTCTGTATTGGTATTGTCGTGTGTAAATATAAAAATCAGTATTAACATCTAGAGAGATTAATAACGTATTAAAAATGAGAATTGTCAAATGCTACGTATATTCAACGCTACTGTATGGCGTGGAAGCAGGGACATTGAACTAGCGACTAGAAAGTCGAATAGAAGCCCTGGAGATGTCGATATACAGACGAATATGTCGTATTTCATAATGCGGGGGGGGGGGGGGGGAAGAAACAAGCAAATGCAGAGGGTCTAGAAAAAGTGGGGATTAAAAGAGAGTTGATGAAAGACATAAAGAGGAGGCAAGTGAAATATTTCGGCCATGTTAAAAGCCATGATACTCTTATAAGAAACCATACCGGAGGGCAAGGTTGAGGGCAAGCGAGCAAGAGGTAGACAACTATACAAGTGGGAAGATAATATCAAGAGATAGACGAAAATCAGCCTGACAGAATGTACATTCAGGACGAGAGACAGACAGTGATGGAGATCCATTGCAGCCAACCTTCAATGTGGAGACGGCACCTGATTGATTGAGTGTGTATATGTGGTGTGTAGTTTAGATTAACCACAATGTGATATACCAGTAAATGGGCATATTCTTAAGCACGTAAATCGATACAGTTATCTCGGAACAGTCATAACATCTGATGGGAGATGCCTTGTAGAGATTAGAACAAGAATCGCCATTGCCAAGGTAGTCTTTTGCAAGATGTAAAACATACTGACCAATAAAAAGATATAAATTGAAACGAGAAAAAGAGTGGTGAGGTGGTACATTGAACCTGTACTTTTGTATGGATGTGAAGCGTGGACGATGAGCAGTCAAGCTGAAAAACAGCTGATGGCTGTGGACATGTGGTTTCTGGGGAAAATGCAAAGAGTACCATGGACAGACAGAAAAACCAATGAACAAGTCCTTCAAGAAACAAATGAAGATCGTAAACTGATTAGAGTCATTAGACGTAGACAGTCACACTTTTCGAGCATGTTATGAGAAGAAATGGATTGGAGAACTGAACCTGGTGACGACTGGCAAGATCGAAGGGAAGAGACCAAGGGGAAGACCGAGAAGTAAATACCTGGATGGCTTGGCCACATGGCCATGGTCGAGACAAGAACACGAAGCTGACCCACGACTCTGGTGATCGAGTGAGATGGCAGAACATGACAACCACGCTTATCGGCATGGCACATGATGGATGGATGTAGTTTAGATTAACTCGTTCTGTGCCAAACGACTCTCATCATAAGTTCATGCGTAACCCCTTTCTTTACACGATGTTCTTAACACCTGTTATCTAACCAGTTGGCACGTTCTCCTATTGTATTTCAATTGTAACTTTATCTCTTTCTATCCGCATTACTACTATCCCCATCCTCGTTTGACCTGTCTGTCCTATATTAATACCATCCCCAAATCTTGAAATCTATATCTCCCATATTATTATTATCCGCACCCATTTAAATCTTTATGTCCCATATTATTACCATCCCTGCCCATATAAATCTTTCCGTCCCATATTATAACTATTCCCATCATTTAAATCTTTCTGTCCCATATTATTAATATCCCCACCGATTAAAATGTTTGTCCCATATTATTACTATCCCTACCCATGTAAATCTTTCTGTCCCACATTATTACTATACCAATCGATTTAAATCTTTCTGTCCCATATTATTAATATCCCTACCCATTTAAATATTTCTGTCCCATATTATTACTATACTCACCAATTTAAATATTTCTGTCCCATATTATTACTATACTCACCAATTTAAATCTTTCTGTCCTATATTATTACTAACTATACTCACCAATTTAAATATTTCTGTCCCATATTATTACTATACTCACCAATTTAAATCTTTCTGTCCTATATTATCATTATTCCCACCCATTTAAAACCGTCTGTCCCATATTATCACTATGTCCACCCATTTAAATCTTTATGGCACATATTATTACTATCCATTTAAATCTTTATGTCACATATTATTACTATCTATTTAAATCTTTATGGCACATATTATTACTATCCATTTAAATCTTTATGTCACATATTATTACCATCCCCACATTTTTAAATCTCTCTATCCCATATTATTACCATCCCCACACCTTTATATCTCTTTATCCCATATTATTTCCATCCCCACACCTTTATATCTCTCTATCCCATATTATTATTATCCTCACCCATTTAAATCTCTCTGTTCCATATTATTGCTATCGCTACTGCTTTACATCTCTCTGTCCTATATTATTACTCTCTACACTGCTTCGACAGACAGTTAAACAGCAATGAGAAACCACAGTATATCCATTAACTTGTTCATTTATGATTTATATGATCTAGATGCATTTATACACATCAAGATAGAAGCCGTGGGTTACATTTCAGCACAACACAGCATAACCATTATCCTTGCTACACCATTTAATTTCATACAGACATAGGGCGGGCAGATTGCGTACAACGCCAGTAACACATTAAACGGCTCATCCTTGCCATCTCGATGGCCAGTTCGATAAGGGTATTGCGTTGGTGCGAATGATATGATGGTATATCATCATCATCATCATCATCATCATCATCATCATCATCATCATCATCATCATCATCATCATCATCATCATCATCATCATTATCACTACCACCATCACCAAAACCACCACCACCACCATCATCATCATCATCATCATCATCATCATCATCATCATCATCATCATCATCATCAACCAGCGAATTGCCGACTGGCGTGTGTGATCATGCCTCTCCACAAATTCCGATCCCCGACGGCAAGGATCTGACGGTACATAGTATAACAAATATTCTTACTGTTTTATAGTGAACAGTATGATTGAATCTGCGTATCTGCAGATCCACTATTCACATTGACCTATATTAATGCTGTATTGCCATAATCCTGGCTCAAATTGATAACGTTTACAACGGTGTCCATTATCTGTGTTTATTTGCTGTTTTGCTATTGTTACAATCCTACATATGTGCACTTCATTATTTATAGATCTCTAACGTAGCACAATCAGTCTAGAATGTTACAAATTCACAGGTCGCTGTACCGTACCATGACTAGGATAGAATGTTACAAATTCACAGGTCGCTGTACCGTACCATGACTAGGATAGAATGTTACAATTTCACAGGTCGCTGTACCGTACCATGACTAGGATAGAATGTTACAAATTCACAGGTCGCTGTACCGTACCATGACTAGGATAGAATGTTACAAATTCACAGGTCGCTGTACCGTACTATGACTAGGATAGAATGTTACAAATTCACAGGTCGCTGTACAGTACCATGACTAGGATAGAATGTTACAAATTCACATGTCGCTGTACCGTACCATGAATAGGATAGAATGTTTCAAATTCACAGGTCGCTGTACTGTACTATGACTAGGATAGAATGTTACAAATTCACAGGTCGCTGTACTGTACCATGACTAGGATAGGATAGAATGTTACAAATTCACAGGTCGCTGTACCGTACTATGACTAGGATAGAATGTTACAAATTCACAGGTCGCTGTACCGTACCATGACTAGGATAGGATAGAATGTTACAAATTCACAGGTCGCTGTACCGTACCATGACTAGGATAGAATGTTACAAATTCACAGGTCATTGTACCGTAACATGATAACTCTACACTGTTACAAACTCTTAGGTCGTTGTACCGTACCATGACCAGTCTACAATGTTACAAACTCTTAGGTCGTTGTACCGTACCATGACCAGTCTACAATGTTACAAACTCTTAGGTCATTGTACCGTACCATGACCAGTCTACACTGTTACAAACTCTCAGGTCGTTGTACCGTACCATGACCAGTCTACACTGTTACAAACTCTCAGGTCGTTGTACCGTACCATGACGAGTCTACACTGTTACAAACTCTCAGGTCGTTGTACCGTACCATGACCAGTCTACACTGTTACAAACTCTCAGGTCATTGTACCGTACCATGACCAGTCTACAATGTTACAAACTCTTAGGTCGTTGTACCGTACCATTACCAGTCTACAATGTTACAAACTCTTAGGTCGTTGTACCGTACCATGACCAGTCTACAATGTTACAAACTCTTAGGTTGTTGTACCGTACCATGACCAGTCTACAATGTTACAAACTCTTAGGTCGTTGTACCGTACCATTACCAGTCTAGAATATTTCAAACTCACAGGTCATGGATACATTCACAACGATACTCCTCCTTAGGTTCACACTCTGTCTACAGTTGAATATTTACCTAATTTTCCCCCTCAATAGTTATGAGAAGACAAATATTGGAACATGTTACAACCGGAATGATTTGTGAAAAGAGACATCGAGGAAGACAGCGTGAGAAAATTCTTGATAGTCTTGTGTCATGACACGGAAGGGAGTCAACAAACGAAATGTTTCATGCCGTCGGAGATCGCAATTTGTGGAGGGTTTGATCGCCCACTTCAGCCGGCAAGGCACTGGATGATGATGATGATGATGATGATGATGATGATGATGATGATGATGATGATGATGATGATGATGATGATGATGATGATAATGAGTTTGTCATTACTTTTATAACAACCAACGCTAATACCATCGAAATTAACGCAAGGCAGTCAGTTTACAGTTGCTGGTTCTACTGGATGACAGGTCTGGCCAGTGGTATCACCTTTGGTTAGAGTGATCTTGTGGCCCAGCATTGTAAGGAAACCAGTCATGGATAAAACCCCTAGTGTAAACTCATGTCTTCCATCAGTCATGGATAGAATCCCAAGTGTAAAGTCATGTCTTCTATGTCATGGATAGAATCCCCAGTGTAAAGTCATGTCTACCATCAGTCATGGGTAGAATCCCTAGTGTAAAGTCAGGTCTTCCATCAGTCATGGATAGAATCCCTAGTGTAAAGTCATGTCTTCCTTCAGTCATGGATTCAATCTCTAGTGTAAAGTCATGTCTTCCCTCAGTCTGTAACCAATGCCCTGAACTGGCTCAGCACTCACATGTTTCATAGGCAGGCATACTGAGGGATTCAATGAACATGCTCAAGACGATCCATGCTGGTCTCATTCAACACACGTGGCTCCACACAATGAGCACATCCCTGTTAGCCCAGCTGACTTACATCTATGTATCTATGTACCGAATAACCACATTTCCGGTTCAGTCGCTTTGTTGGGTTCATACACGCGGATTTCACGAAACACGTACCCTGTCCACAACAAGGATACAGATGAGTATATTTTTATTTCATGTAGTGTTTTTGTCATAGCTGTGTCGGTGTTTTTGTCTATGTACTGACAAAGGCTTTAGCCGCAACGTTCATTTTGTAACTTGTTACTGTAAAGTTAACCGTCTGCGTCTCGTTTTTGTTTGTCTTTGGTTTCCTGTGCGATTCATATATGTACAGGGGCTCTCAGGTGTGAAAGATAACGACGGAGCAAATCGATTGATGAACATGGCGATGATCGAGGTGGGAAGGGCAATGGATGGACCAGACATCATAAGGGTTGTAAGAGAAGCTGAACGAACATAGACGAAATCTGAGAATCTTCTTCCTTGTCCAGAGTGAAGGAGATGGGAGTAAAGCGGGCAATTGCCAGACATGAAGATTTTGTAAAGAGCACAAAACATTTGGTTAACCAACACAGAACTGGTGCGATAAGTCGATATACGCTGGCGGAGTGTTAAGTAGGAGATTGGAGCACCTAGGGACTTGTTCGGAGTGTGATGATGATCCTGACTAATCACCAATAACTTCCATCAGTCATGGATTGAATCCCTTTCTGTCGTCAGTCATGGATTCAAGTTTAGACTCAGTCATTTCTTTCTCATCATATATAACACTATGGTGGGCCACGTCCTTCAGAAGTTACTCTGTAGAGTGTCGCTCTCATCCCGGGCCGCCAACAAGCTTCTAGATCTCTTGCCACATCAAGGTGACATAGTCATTTACACCGATGGGTCAGTGGTGAGAAACAGACGTAGTGATTGTGGATCATTGCAAAGACTAGCAAGGACGAGTCTTGAATAAGGAGAGTCTGGCATATGAGACTATGACCTCCAGCATGAGAATGGAGGTGGAAGCAGTTATAGCGGCATTCTGTTGGTTAGAGGAGACTACTGCAACACACGTTGTATTCATTACGGATTCAAAGAGTATGCTTAATAAAGTGGGGAAAGGAATGGTTCGCGTGGAATGGCTATCGTCGCTTCAGAGGTCACAGATTGTGAGAATTGTATGGATATTTTGCCCTGGCCTTGCATGGGTGCGGGGGAATGAACAGTTTGATAGGCTGGCCGGGAATGCACCTCTTGGTGGTAGATTGCCTATGGACAAGGGGGAGGTGGTCATGCGCTTGTGGGACCAGGTGGAGAATGCTGGGGGAACAGACTGAGAACTCGTATGTAGAAAGAATGAAATCGCGGGGGATCGGCAGGGATTCTGGAAGAATCTCAAGACTGAGAGGGAAGTCCAGGAGAACTTTAAATCAGATATCGGTGGGAACGATCAGTAGTATGACTCTTCGCTGGCTGTTGAACGAGGGGACGGAGCACGTATGGGAATGTCCTGAGTGCAGTGATATCGGTTCTTAACTCAACTCAACTCTCTTGCCAATTCTCCTGCCTCATACACCCTGACGCCCAAGGTGTCTGCACCGTCGCATCATCGTGCTGGTCGACCCATGACACTCCTACCATGAACTATGCTGTCCATCACTGTTATTTCCAAGCTGAATATGGTCACAGAATGTCAGTTTCTCAGACATGACTGTTTATGAGTCAACTTCAACTTCAATTTTTCCACACACAAAAATTTCCAAATTCGGGTTCGTTCAACCTGCCTCCTTAGTTTTGGTTATTGTTGAGATCCGTGGTTGTGTGGACTGTTATCCTAATTCATACAGGTTTTATTGGGTCCGCTCTGTTTGTCGGATAAGGTTATTTTTGTGCTGTCTGGTAATTTTTTTTCTGTCATATGTTGGTCCTGATAAAGACCGGTCCTTGGTCGGGCCTACTAGGTTCCGCGGTCTTTCGTTTGTTGGTTTCTTTCTCTATTAGCACTTCTACGTGCTGGTTTTTTTTTTTTTTTTTTTTTTTAATGAGCCAGTTTTCTTTGTTTTCATATCTTGGAGAACATCAGTTTTCTTCTTCTTGGTCCAGGACCTTTAACGAATTGTTCAGTAGTATGTGAGCTCAAAAGCCCCAGTTGTCTTCTTTAGTCATCATCATCACCTTAACTTTTAACTTTAGGCAATTTTATAAGAAAACGCCGCTGGAACTACATCGGCCATGTACTCAGAATGGACAAGACTCCCATCCAAGCCCTCTTATGGTCACCTGTAGGGAAAAGAAAACGGGGAAGACCAAGAGAGACCCTGCGTAGAACCATCATCAGAGAAGGCTCATTCAACGGCCAAGTGAACATCCAAGATCTACAACAGGTAGCAGCGAACTGCCAGACATGGAGAGTCATGACTTCTGCCCTATGCGCCGCCTTAGGCACAAGAGGAAAGACTAACTAACTAATCGTGGGAATGAATTCCATTCCAGCGAGTGATGGATGGCACTGGATTGTGTCATTCCATGTGATTGTATGTGATTGTACAGTGTCTTTGATGTCTTCAATCCAGTTCCTTCTCAGGCTTCCTCTTGCTCTCGTAGCAGATCGTCTTTGGTGTATCGTCATTGCTGGTAATCGGTGTTACATTCTAACAAGATGTCCGAACGGTTTGACCTTCTGCCTTTCATTATATGGGGCACAAGTTGTTGATCCCACTGTCTGATAACATAATTTCTTACTCAGTCTCGGATGGTTAAGTTGGAAGCTATCCTAAAACATCCCATCTCTCAGGTTTTGATTTTGCGTAAGTGTTATTTGCATAATATCCAAGTCTGACGCTGGTAACATAGGATTCGTGTGAATGTGCTATTTATTATCTAATCGTTTTTAATGATTGTGACATTGTCCATGATTGACATCCACATGTTGCCACATAAATGAGGGCTTTTATCTGTCATCGGCCGCTTCTCGTGACATGAACTTTAGAGGATTTGTAAAAAAGATGACGAAGAAGACAACTGGTAACATTATCTCACCAGAAAGATGACTTAATGTATGTGACAATACAACAATTTTAATCACGTTTGAGTTGGTTTCGAAAAATAAATAAACACAAATGTAGATCTGGCATCAACTGCCTTATCAGTCTTGGTTATGCAGTGGTTTATGTGTTGTTTGGTTTATGTGCTGTGTCAAATTGGTTTAAGTGGTGTGTCTGTTTCTATTTAAGTGTTCAGTGTTTGTAGTTGATTCTTATCCCCACCCCGTCGTCATCATCATCATCATCATCATCATCATCATCATCATCATCATCATCATCATCATCATCATCATCATCATCATCATCATCATCATCATCATCATCATCACCATCATCATCATTATCATCATCATCATCATCATCATCATCATGTGCCTTGCCGACTGACGAAGGAGCTCATGCATCTCGTCAGATCGCAGTCCCTGGTGTTCTGGATCAACCCTGTTGCTATTAGTTCTCCATTTCACCTCTCAGTCCACTCATCATAATTTCTCTATGTCTGTCCCTGCCTCGTCTCCCACTAATCTTCCCAATCGTCACCATGTTTTCCAGCGTATCTCTTCCAATTATATGACCAAAGCGTGCAGTTTGTCTCTTTCTTATAGCTATACACAATCTTCTTCTTTACCTAGCCCCTTTCCCGCAATCGTTGTTAGATACTTGGAAAGTCCAAGGTTTTTACAACCATCTTCTCAGGAACCGTTTCACCGCTGTCTCCAGGCTTTTCCTAATGTGTACGCTCACATGCTACGATTAACTGATAAAGTGCCGAAAGATAATATATCACCAAATTTTATCTCTCACGTGTACATAAGGACGATATATCGCCATACTAAGTTCATCGTGTTATTTGTTTTGTTTCGTGATATCTTCAATGCTAATTTTGTCAAATCCTACTTTTTGTTTGGTCCTGAGTCAGTTAACTGACATCCAGCTGAACAGTTCTTTCCTCTGCCTTATAGTTATAGCAATTACTACCTTCCTTTCCCTTCTTTACAGGTTTTGTCGATGCGGCTATACGTTTTGCTGTTTTCATACGCATTCTTTTATATGTTATGTTTACAATTTTAAACATGCATTCACTATTTCTTCTTATGTAGTCCAAATGGACCATTTTCCACGCATTTTGGTGTATTGATTATATACAGGGTGTATTTTTAATGAATGTGCAGTTTGTTTGTTTGTTTGTTTTTTAAATATTGCCGTTCCAAATTTTGTATTCGCCCTCTGTGGCGTTCATGAAACATAAATACGTAAATACAAAACTTTGAACGGCAATATTCGCAAACACTGCACAGCCATTACAAATACCAGCTTCATATTTTTTATATACCAATCGGCATTTGAAGGTTGATATGATCAAGAGCACACCAGCTGTCTTTAGTAACATTTCCAGATACCCAATTTAATCTGGGTCGACCAGAGAGCTGGAGTCAACAAACAAACAAAACTTCGGCACGCTGAGGATTTGAACATAAGACGACGACAGCCAGCAGGTAAGCATGCTAGCCGCTCCCGTTTCCTTTTGTATTCAACAAAATGCCTACACAGATCCCCGTTCAGTTGGCCAACGCGTCCCAGTCATCAGCTCTCGCTCAACTAAAGCCCTCTGAAAGGGCTCGCGGAGTTTTAAGCTCATAACAAAAGCCAGTCTCGATTGTAGCTTGCTCACGTGAAACAATCTACGAATCCGCAGAGAAGAAGACATGCGATCAATATTAGCCACGCCCTCAACGCAACTCGTGAGCAGCAGAAGGCCCCTCCCACCAAAGTTTTGATTAGTAGCTTGTGAGAGAATCAATACAGCCATTTGCTGTTTATGTCGCGGCGACAAACCAAGGGAAACAACCAAGTTAATGACCGTAGGAAACAGAAATAGTTATAATTGTTTCCCTTATAATTATGAAACTTTTTTTTTCTGCTTTTGAAGATAGAAAGTTCAAGATTTAAAGGCGAGAAGTTAACCGATTCAGTGACGAAGGATAATCGCCAAATGTGACCTCCCATTTGTGCATAAGGGTAATATATCGCCATCCTAGATTCATAGTGTTATTTGTTTTGTTTCGTGGTATCTTCCCCAATTGCAGTGCCCAGTGAACGGAAAGTGACATTATAATAATTGTTCATGTGATTTGTGACCATATCTGGTCCAAACACTCTTTTTATTTGGCACTGAATCAGTTACAGGCGAGAGACTCAACTTCATTGCACCGGATTTTACCCCAAATGGCTGAGTCTCTTTCCGCAGCGTCGCACAAACCACGAACTTCGTAGCTCCAACGACGACCCAGGGAGTCTCCGAGAAATTTGCATCCGTTACCCGAATGACTGCGTCTCGAGTCGAACCCACAACCCTCGGAGCGCGAGGCACAAGGCTTAACCACTTGGCCACGGAGACCCACTAGAAAGTAAACAACAAGGTTGGCCATGGAGACCCACCAGAAAGTAAACAACAAAGCTGGCCTGGGAGACCCACTAGAACAGTGGTTCTCAAGCGGTGGGGAATTTGGGTGTTTCCAGGGGAGGGGGGAATGAATATTATTTCAAGATCGCGTTAATACAAGAACCGATTACTTGATCTTGTTTTTCCCTTCATACTTTACGGTTCTGTACGCCTCACCCTTCTAAAATTCATTTTATAAACTCATCATCATTGGCACCTTGCCGTCTTGACAGACGATAGTTTGTGCTTTAAAAAGGCATAATAACTTTTAACTATGGCGGTAGCGAGTGTGACTGATAAGGCCAATTTGCGCTGTAAATGTCCGTTCACAGTGGGTGCATGTGAACACGTGGTCATTTCCACCATCATGCACCATCTTACGTCTCAAACGCTTGGTGTGTGACTTTTCTGCAATAATTTTCTCCTTTGACTTTATTCCATTTCTGATATTTGCCCTCCATGCAACACGTTCAGCGGCGACTTGCTCCCAATGTGCATTATCAATGCCTGTATCAATCATGTCCCGCTTACACACATCTTTGTATCGTAGTAGAGGCCGACCCTGAGATCTCTTACCCATCTGTAATTCACCAAAAAAGATATCCTTTGGTATTCTACCATCATCCATCCTCCTAAGATGTCCTATCCATCTAAGTCTACGAAGACTGAGCATGGAATAAACTGTCACACAACCTGATCTTTCCAATACTTCAGTATTTGTGATTTTGTCTTGCCACTTAATACCAAGAATTCTTCGCAGACACCGCATATGAAAGCTGTTTAAATTGTTCTCTTGGTGTGAGTAAGTTGTCCAGGTTTCACTGCCATAGAGAAGAGTACTAAGGACACAGGCTTGATAGACAAGGACTTTTGTTTTGGCAGTAAGCTTCCTGTTCTCCCAGACTCTTTTTCTTAACCTGTTCATTGTTGTTGCTGCCTTACCAATCCGGATGTTGATTTCCTGATCTAGGGATAATTTGCTATTTACCACTGATCCTAGATATGTAAAATGGTCTACTATCTCTAGTTTGGCGTCGTCAATAAAGATTGATGGTACCCCATGTGCACCTTGTGACATAATCTGTGTCTTCTTTTTGCTAATTGTTAAACCAAATTCAGAACAAGCATTGGAGAATGCAGATAGTAGACATTGCAATTCTTCCTCAGAGTGGGTCGTAACTGCAGCATCATCTGCAAAAAGCAACTCTCTGATCAGTACCCTGCTAATTTTGGTCTTAGCCTTCAATCTCTGAGCATTGTAGAGGCCGCCATCTGAGCGAGAGTGGATGTATATACTACCAGCCTGATCACGAAATGCATATTTCAGTAGAAGTGAAAAGTATATTCCAAAGAGGGTGGGAGCTAGTACACAACCTTGCTTAACTCCACTCTTGATTTCAAATTCTTCAGAAGTTGCACCATCAAACTTGATTATACCCTTCATGCCTGTGTGGAACGATTCCACAATGGACAGAAGAGTTGGTGGGCAGCCAATCTTCTTTAGTGCCTTGAACAGACCCTCACGACTGACCAAATCAAATGCCTTTGTGAGGTCGATGAAGGCAATAAACAGTGGTTGATTCTGTTCACGGCATTTTTCTTGCATTTGTCGCAATGAGAATATCATATCAGTGGTAGACCGGTTCTGTCGAAAGCCACACTGTGATTCGGGGTAGACTTGATCTCCTAGGACTTGAAGTCTGCGCAGAACAATTCTGGCAAATACTTTTCCAACAATACACAGAAGTGAGATACCCCTATAGTTGTTGCAGTCGCTCCGATCGCCCTTGTTCTTGTACAGTGTTATGATGCTTGAATCTTTGAAATCCTGTGGGACTTGTCCTTCACGCCAGCATAGCTCTATTAGCTGGTGGATCTGTATAGTGAGTGTGTCTTGCCCACTCCTGATAACCTCTATTGGAATCCCATCCTTACCTGGAGCCTTGCCAGATGCAAGTTCCTTTATAGCACACTTAACTTCTGTTATGGTGGGAAGTGTGTCCAGGTGGTCAAGAGTTGGTAGAGCCTCTATGGCGTTGAGGGCATTATCCGCTAGTTTGGTCTCACTTGAGTAAAGCTCCAAATAGTGCTCTACCCATCTGTCCATCTGCTGTTTCTTATCAGTGATGACTTCTCCAGTCAAGGTTTTCAATGGTGCACTTCTTTTGATCACTGGACCACAGGCTTTCTTTATTCCTTCATACATGCTTCTTATGTCACCCTTATCACTTGCGATTTGAATGGACTCACATAACTTGATCCAATAATCATTTGCACACTGCCTGGCAGCCTTTTGCACATCCTTCCTAGCTTGCCTTAGCTCACTCAGAGTGTTACGCGTTGGTCTTTCCTTGTTTCTTAAGAGAGCTTTCTTCTTCTTATCAATCAAGGGCTGCAGAGTCTCGCTGTTGGCCGCAAACCAGTCCTGTCTCTTATGATCCACAGTGCCGTAAACCTTTACGGCAGTTTTACAAAGAGTTTCCTTAAGTTTATTCCATTTATCATTTACTGTACAATTTTCTGGTGTATCAGTGAAAGCGTCTTCAAGTTGCTGTTGAAACTGAAAGCACTTTTCAGGATCATGAGTGTTAATAATATTAATCCTGGGGCTAGATTTGTGTTTAGCTGTGTAGATTCTCTTTGGTCTCAGTCTAACCCTTGCAACGACCAAAGAATGATCCGTATCACAGTCAGCACTGTGGTAACTACGAGTCAATGATATATGGTTCAGATGTTGTCTCCGTGTGATGATGAAGTCCAGCTGGTGCCAATGGCCGGATCTTGGATGTTTCCATGTGACCTTATGCATCTCTTTTGTTTTAAAAAAAGAGTTTGTAATACATAGGTCATTACTGGTGCAATGCTCCAGCAGCCTTTGCCCATTTTCATTCATGCGACCGATGTTGTATTTTCCAAGGCACACTGGCCATGAACTCGAGTCCTTGCCCACACGAGCATTGAAATCACCGAGCATATAAATGTAGTCGGATTTTGGAACTGCCTTGATCACAGAGTCTAACTCCTCATAGAACAAATCCTTCACATCATCAGAGGAATCGAGTGTCGGTGCATATGCAGTAATAATGGTGGCAAACCCACAAGAGGTTGCCAAGCGCAGGGATAATAGTCTTTCATTTCCTCCTGCTGGAATTTCAATCATTCCCAGTAGCGAATTCTTCACTGCAAAGCCCACACCGTGTTGCCTTTTTTCTGCCTGCCCTTTACCCTTCCAGAAAAAGGTGTAGTTGTTTTCCCTGAGTGACCCTTCCTCAGCGAGGCGAGTCTCCTGCAGGCCAGCAATATCAATGTTAAGACGATTGAGTTCGGCATCAATCACAGCCGTTTTTCTCACATCGTCAATATTGGTCAAGTCAGTGGAAAATCCTGGACACATGGTTCTCACGTTCCAGGTTGCAAGCCGTAGCTTGAGGTTTCTATTTATATTTTTGTTTGTACCTGGTGCATTGGTTTTACAGCCTGCGATTCAGATTTTGTCCTAGCCCCAAGCACCCATTGAAGCAGGCAGGCTGTGGCGGATCAGCACCCAATTGGCTGGGGGCTGCCCAGCTTGAGGCGGGCGGTAGCTGATCAGTGACACCTATAGGTGTCTCCCACCGTCAGAGGCAACGCGTGGCGCCCCGTGTCTACGCCAACTGACAAGGACTTATAACCCGTAACAGTTGCCTCTCGCTTTGATTCCGAGACCAGTTAAGACCAGGGATGGAGTTATTGCCTCTCCATAGCACAAAGCCTGGGCTAAAATATAGAGATCATGTGTTGCCCATGCAGCATGATCCCTCTCTCGGCCTGCCTAGTTCACTCCAGAGGAAAGGTAACACCCCTACATCTGGAACAAGACAAGCTGCAGAAGCTGCCGGATCAGCAAAGCAATGCTCTAACTGTCCGCCTGTCGGAGCTTCGATCCTAGACCAGTCGCCAACCAAGGCTTAGGGTCTGGTCTGCCCTGCCATGACAATTTTGTCTTTAGCTTGCATTTCCTCGCACCAGGGTAAGGCTTGTACCCTCCCAATTGCGCTCTTCCGCCCGAAGCCGTTGGCACAATGTGGGGTGTCGGGTTTGGTAAGCGCCGCCCAACGTTCGGCGCTAACAGAAAACCAGGTAGTACCGTCTACTGTTATACGGTAGCTCAGTCATATCTGACTAAGACCTGACTAACTTATAACTTATAACTTATAAACTAAGTACACCCACAAATCACGTTTTATGTGGACGTCTAGACTTGTTTTAGTATGTGCTTCCATTATTACGTATACTGTGTAGGGGCGGGAGGGGGGATTTTTAGGTAGGAAATACGAAAGGGGGGGGGGGGGAATGACGTTCTGAAAATATGGTAAAGGGGGGCACGGGCTAAAAAAGATTGAGAACCACTGCACTAGAAAGTAAACAACACAGTTGGCCACGGAGACCCGCTACAAAGTAAACAACAAAGTCAAGATCACTTTCACACGCCTCGCGTCCATTGTGTATATGGTGCTCACCCATATTTGTCTTGACCCTCATTGGCTGACGTGGGCGGCATCCCGCAAGCCGTCTTTACTTCCAGCATCTCCTGTGACAAATTTTAAGCTCGGTCAACCTGAGATCCCAGGTTAAGTTTGAACAATTCGAAACTGGACTGTTGCGAATCGAACACAAGACTAACGGAACATGAGGCGAGTGCTTGCTGTTACACTATCGCAGCTTCCTGTGGTGGATGGCAAGAGGGTGTCGTGGGGTGTGAATCTGTTTAGTCCAACAGGCTTTGAAACGGCCTCCACACCTGAATAGGGCCACGGAACTAGAGAGTGAAGGTTGTAAATATTCGTGCGGTATCACTTGGGGACTTGAATAAGTTCTTCAAGAAACAAATAAAGATCGTAAACTGATTAGAGTCATTAGACGTAGACAGTAAAAATTGTTTGGGCATGTTATGAGAAGAAATGAACTGGAGAACTTGGTGACAACTGGCAAGATCGAAGGGAAGAGACCAAGGGGACGACCTAGAAGCAAATACCTAGATGGCTTGGCCACGTGGCATGGTCGAGACAGAAACACTGAGCTGATCCACGACTCTGGTGATCGAGTGAGATGGCAGAACATGACCGCCCACGCTTACCGGCATGACACATGATAGATGGATCACCTGGGGAAGATCATTTTCACAATGACGACAACATCTAAGAAGACGAAATGGAAGAAGAGAGGGGCTAAAAGGAGAAGAAGGAGGACGAAGAGAAGAAGAAGAAGAAGAAGAGGAAGAGGAGAAGGAACAACAACAACAACAACAACAACAACAACAACAACAACAACAACAACAACAACAACAACAACAACAACAACAACAACAACAACAACAACAACAACAACAACAACAACAACAACAACAACAACAACGACCAATTATTCAGTATGTCGCTAAGAACAATTCTCTGCAACACCATTCTTGTAGGATTAATTCTAGCCATCATATTAATGTGTGTGCAGGTGTGTGTGTGTGTGTGTGTGTGTGTGTGTGTGTGTGTTTGCGTGATTGTGTGTGTTTGTGTGTGTGTGTGTGTATGTGTGTGTGTGAAGTGGGCGGGAGTGAGCTAGTCTTCTGGCACTATTTAGCGCTTTTAACCCACGTGAACAACTCTTGTCACTAGATAACAGTTGCTGTAGAAACGGCGCCACCCTTACAGCTGATGTATAAATGAAGTGGGTTCGCCTGACGGCGAGGGACACTGGTAATAGGGAAAGCTAATCCACACCCAAAAATCAGTTCAGTACACTAGAGGTAGTATCACGTGTATGGATTACGCTTGAGTTCAAAGCGAGGGAGAAAATAAAATGTGTACAGTTTATCTGGCAACTGATTTCACAAAGTAAACTACTCGCCGACGACCAGGGAAATAGAGTTACCTTTGGTGAGTGTAGACATCCGTGAGCGGAACCTGGGAAACAGAGTTACCTTTGGTGAGTATAGACAGCGGAACCGGGGAAATGGGGTTAATTTTGGTGAGTCTAGACAACCGTGAGCGGAACCGACGAAACATAGTTAACTTTGGTGAGTCTAGACAACCGTGAGCGGAACCGACGAAACATAGTTAACTTGAGTGAGTCTAGACCGTGACCGAAACCGGGAAAATAGAGTTCACTTTGGTGAGTCTAGACAGCTGTGAGCGGAACCGGGGAAATAAAGTTAATTTTGGTGAGTCTAGACAATCGTGAGAGGAACTGGGGAAATAGAATTAACTTTGGTGAGTTAAGACAACCGTGAGCGGAACTGGGGAAATAGAGTTAACATTGGAGAGTCTACAGTCGTGAGCAGAATCTGGGAAATAAAGTTAATTTTGGTGAGTATAGACAATCGTGAGAGGAACTGTGTAAATAGAATTAACTTTGGTGAGTCAAGACAGCCGTGATCGGAACCCGCGAAATAGAGTTAACTTTGGTGAGTCTAGACAGCCGTGAGCAGAACCAGCGAAATGTAATCCTCTTCAATCTGTAATCCGGGCTCTTTCAACTATTGACAGTTAATTTCATGGAAGATTATAATCTTATTTTTGTGGGTTCCCAAAATGATGTGCAGTTGATGTAACCAACAGTGTTGCAGACACGACCGTGACATTAGAATCATGCGATGATTACGTGAATTCTCTCCCGCTATTGCACGTGCTTGCTTCGTGATCTTTCGTTCTCCGCCATTGTGCTACAGCGACAGGACTTGACAAAAATAACCAGGAAATAAATTAATTAAATTAAGTCAGCATGGCCGAATGGATAAAAGCGCTCATTTTTAAAGATCCGGCGTGCTGATGCCGTACTAGTGAGTTACACCTCTACATTGTTCAGTTTTTACTAACATGCTGACTTCTCGTTTTTGACTTGGGGACGTAAATTACAAGTACACCTGAGGTCGGAGTGGGTTCACCTGATGTAATAGGGAAAAAAAGTCGCTTAAAAGTCGACAGGGTCGACTTCATTGCACCGGGTTTTATCCCATATGGCTCGGTCTCTTTCCGCAGCGCGGAAAGCGTCGCACAAAGCACGAACTCCGTAGCTTTTAGCGACGACCCACAGGAGTCTCCGAAACATTTAACTCGTAAACCGAAGGACGCGGCCCGGAATCGAACCCACAACCTTCGGAGCACGAGTCAAACGGCTTGACCACTTCGCCACAGAGACTCCCTAATAGGGAAATAGGGAAAGCTAATATACACGCAAAATGGGACGCAGAGGTGTTTCCAAGGCACCAGGGCCAGGTTATATACTGGCCAAGACCTATTGACGCATCCTCGTCGAGCGTCCTGGGCAACAGGTCCCTTCGGGGTCCTGGCTGAAGTCAATAGGATCGCCGATTCCTCCGAAGTCGGAGAGTGTCTGCCTGTATGGCGAGGAACCACCAGTCTGCACACCAATAAGCCAGACATGGGACAACGGATACTCACGTAAACCTCAGGCCCTGTATGACATCACACTGATGTTGGACAACAGGATGCTTTCATCCGACATACAGTACTTTGCGTTGGAGCTCAAGCCAACGAACACAAGCAAGCAAGCAAGCATACACGCAAAATCAATCCAAAGCACTCGCTTGTATTATCATGTAAGTGTGCTACACTTGAGTTTAAAGCGAGCGAATGCTTTAGGCCAAAGAGAAAGCCAAATGCAAGATTGTTTAAGAACAAAAGAATGAGAAGAGAGACACTGGCGAATAGTGTGGCTACTAGAAAGAAAAATGTGAAAATAAGGAGCAGAAGCAGACTAAGAGAAATGATACTGGATGGACTGAGCAAGTGGCATGAAGGAATATCATCAGCACAATTAATCGGGAGCACCAAGGACCGAGATCTGTGGAGAGACATGAACGCTTACGCCAGATGGCATGGCACTTGATGATGATGATGATGATGATGATTATGATGGTATGAAGAAGATGATGATGATGGTGATGATGATGATGATGATGATGATGATGATGATAGTTAGTTAGTTAGTTAGTTAGTTATCAGTTGGGGTATCTTCGTTGCACTCCGGACATGTCCATAGGTGCTCAGATCCTCCCCCCAGCATATGCATCAGCGTCCGGTGGCTAATAGTGCCAGTTCTGTGTTGGTTGACGAGGCGCTTTGTTTTCCCGATGTACCTCTCGCGTCTGGCTGTGCCGATTCTTACTCCCAAGTCTTTCATCCTGGAAAGCGATGTGGAATCACTGGCGTCAAAATCCTCTGTTCTCGCCATATCTTTAAGGGCGTTAATAACATCGGCACGATCCATGGGCTGGCCATCTACAGGGGGTGCAGAGCCAGCCAATTTATCAGCTCGTTCATTTCCCTCGACTCCCGCATGTCCCGGGACGAAGATGAAGGTGACTTTGCGGACAACAGACTTCCGCAGCGACTCAGTCCACTGTCTACGTACAGATCCAGCTTCGACCTTCTGAATCATGCTCATTGAATCACTTAGTACACACACGTTGGTATAATGCTGTGATTCCAGCCATATGAAAGCCTGTGTAACTGCCATCACCTCCATTGTCATGCTGCTCGTGGTCATGGAGTGGGCACCACTGGATTCTTGAACGGTTCGGCCCGCTGAGCGGGCTGTAAATGCCCACGCACTTCTCTGCTGCTTTACAACAGATCCATCTGTATAGATGAGTACTTCGGGGCTATCTGAGTGATCATAGATGAGCGCGTTAACCTCTGCATTGACAGCGGCAGGGTTCTGCTCTCTGCACCGTCTGTCGAGTGTGATAATGCAGGAGAAGGTACACTTAAAAGCTGGAGGCACCGGCACCCATTCCTTGCCGGGGTTGATACTGGTAAGACTGCAGACCTGTCCGACGACATCTTCCGCCCGACCCATCCATGATTTGCCCCTCTTTAGCCTGTCACCCTTTTCTCTGAATACAGCGTCATGCAGAGGGTGCTGCTCATCTGCACTTATTTTTAAGTATGCACGAGCTCTCCAGATCTTGATCCTGTGTTCCATTGTCGGGAAGTCAAGGAGGTATCTCATTGCTACACAGCTGGTGTCTCTCGTGCAGCCCAAAATGATGCGCATGGCTTCGTTTTGTACCTTTTCAAGTCTTCCAATCTGTGTAGGGCTGACAGTGAGGATGGCCAGGGCATACTCGATGCGTGAAAGCACAAGTCCTTGGAACAGAAGTAATAGCAGTCTTTGCTCGATATTGGCACTCGCCATGACTCTCATTGCTGCCAAACCTTTTCGAGCCTTCGTTATGACATAATCGACATGATCTCTGAAGGACAGGCTACGATCAAGCCTCACGCCAAGATATGTCATTGACTGGGTTCTACTCAGAATGCTCCCATCCATTCTTACTGCCGGCAGGTCTGTTTTCACAATATGGTTGTTTAGTGAGAACCATGTAACCGTTGCCTTTGCAGGGTTGACAAGGGCATCGGCATCAGCACACCATGAGGAAATTCGATCTAGTTCGCCCTGCATATAGTTGGCAACCGCCTGTCTATCTCGACCCTGTCGATACACGAGGATGTCGTCAACGAATGATAGAGTCCTACCCCTCCCATCCAACTGTTGTTCAGTGATCGGCACCGTATACACGTTGAATAGTACTGGTGACAGTGGTGAACCCTGCGGCAATCCTGGACATATCGTTATCGGCTCAGAAGACCAACTCCCGCATCTTAGCACCACCTTCCTTTGGAGTAGAACTGCAGCTATCCATCGTACAAGGTGAGGGTGCACTTTCAGTCTGAGGAGGGTTTGCATCAAGTGCTCGAAAGATACTCTGTTATATGCGTCCTCTAAGTCTATGGCGGCCGCACATGTCTCTTCTCTGACCTGAAATCCTTCGTAAACATCTTGAGCAAAGACCGCCGCATTCAGCCATGACTCTTTGTTGCGTCTGTATCCTCCAAGTGTGGGCGGGAAGCAGCCGAGCTGTTCCAAGTCCCAAGCAAGTCTGTGTGCTACAATTTTCTCCAGTAGCTTGCCAACAGTATTCTGCATCGTAATGATTCTGTAGCCGCTTATCTTGGAGTGGTCTTTGTTCGGTTTTGGCAGCGGCAGCAAGTAGCTGTGTAGCCATTCTTCTTTGACCTGACCCCTCTGGATGCTGGTGTTGAATTCTCTGGCCAGTTCTTCCATGTCATCATCTGATATCACCATTAGGTCACCATATCGGATGCCGTCTGGGCCTGGGGCGGTGTTAGGTGATTTCTTGAGCATCGCACGCAATATGTCAACTGTGATCGTCCATTCTTCGTCTGTCCCGACCCCCTCGCACAACTGAGAGAGTGTTGTTGTGGTCCTCTGTCTAGCGGGCTCGTCTTTCTGGTCAGTCTGTTCTATGTAGCGTGCAAGAAGGGCCTTACCTTTATCCGCATCCGACTTTTTCCATGCGAGGTCTGTGCCTTGAAAGTCTGGAATACCCCTACGTTGTGCAGCACCGTTCATGCTCTTGTGGAGGCGCCAGAATGTCGTAAGAGATTGCTCGGAGCACACCTTCCTGCAGAACTCGTCCCATTTGTCGGCCTTGGCCTGTTTGGCGCAGGATTTGAATAACGTCGTCGTCCTAACGACCTCAGTCTTCAGGTTCGCCAATTCAACCTGTGGCATGTTAGCCTTTCTGGCCTTTTGCCAGTCTTTGACAGCCTGCCTCTTTCCCAGCCACACCTTCTCGACCTCTCCATTCCACCATGGTGGCTGCAGCCATCTTTCTTGTCTCCTACGGGAGGAAGTTAGTTTCCTTCTTCTGATCTTGCTTATGGCGTCTTGACCAGTGGTGTCGTACGGGAAGGCATTGGTCTTGTTTCTTTGACTCATGGCCCCGTCTTTCTTGATCAGGATGACACAAGGGTAGTGGTCACTATCGTGGTATCCCAGTGTGCCCCACCGGCACCTTGGTGCGATGGTGGGCGACACCAGAGCCAAGTCAATGATGCTGTCAGAGTCGCCTGGTCGAGTGGCCATTCTAGTGACCTTCCCATCATTCAGACAGATTAGGGCAGCAGATGCCAGGGCGTCCTCCAAATCTTCTCCCTGTCTATTGGTGATGCAATTCCCCCATTGACTGCCTCTGGCATTGAAGTCCCCGCAGTAGATGATGATGATGGAGATGATGATGATGATGGAGATGATGATGATGATGATGTTGATGATGATGGTGATGATGGTGATGATGATACATACCAGCGGGCAGCTTAACTTTCCTAATAACACGAGAAATCAATCTCAAGGTAATCGTGAGCACGCATAGAAGTCACAGGGGGATGAATGGTCTCGAGGTATGGTTTCCTCCTCGAGTGCTGGAGGTCCCGAATTCAAGCCTAGGTGAGGGCCGGGATTTTTTCACGTGGACTTCTAGTAATAAAATTTCCCCTGGTCTCTGGGTAGTGAGATCGGACGCCCGTGTATATTGTTGCGCACGTAAAAAATCCCTTGGCCGTTGGAAATCGAAAAAGAGTAGCCTAACGGCGCTGCCCGAGCAAAATTTCGAGTAAAAGTTAGTTAGTTAGTTAGTTAGTCGAGGTTCTAACTTCATGGCAACGGGTCATCCCCATTATGCTTCATTCCCTTGCCAGCGAATATCACACAAAATTCTCCCCACAGTCCAGTGTGAAAAGTGGAATAGACGGGCGTCTCGGCAATCCCAACAGCCAGCACAGGTACATTGTGCATAATGCCGCCGCCAGAATGTCAACACAAAATTCATCCACGAATACCACAATTCATCGTCGATGGACTCGGCAGTCACCAGAAAGACCTCATTGATCGAGTTAAAAATCTACCCAAAGTATTCCAGGATCCTCGCCGGTGCTATGAAGTTCGTGCACTGAGCTGAGATTCTCCGGACTCAGGCTTGAGTTAGGAGTAGAACGGAGCACTTATGGGTTAGACCCGTGTGCCATGATGTTGATCCATCGACTAAACTAAACTAAATTAAGAAGTCACAGAAAGATGTGCAGATCAGAACACACAGTACAAGTAACAAGAGGCCAGGACAGAAACAGTGAAAGTTATAACTTGAACAGAATAGCATACTGTTTTACAGAAGTCGATATGGCCCAAAAGGAAAAGGACGATCGCTCTGAAACTTCTGGTGCGCTGATGTAGTGGTGTAAAGGAAGTTAATTTATTACACCGGCATTAAGTTGGGCTTGTTTGTTGACTTTTGGTTCAGGCAGCAATGGCAAACTACTGAACGTAAAGTTGCTTAGAGAATCAACCTGGAGTTGATAGCAGCGTCCTGCAAAGGACATTAAAAGAGGGGTGAAATTAAGAAATCAGGTAGAAACAGTGAAAGATATACTGGACAGAATGGAATAATGTATAAACGGATCAAGATAGAAACGGTGACAGTTGACACCTGGGCAGAATAGAATAATGTATTAACAGATCAAGATAAAAACAGTCCAAGTTGACACCTGGGCAGAATGGAATAATGTATTAACAGATCAAGATAAAAACAGTCCAAGTTGACACCTGGGCAGAATGGAATAATGTATTAACAGATCAAGATAAAAACAGTCCAAGTTGACACCTGGGCAGAATAGAATAATGTATTAACAGATCAAGATAAAAACTGTCCAATTTGACACTTGGGCAGAATAAAATAATGTATTAAAAGATCAAGATAGAAATAGTCAAAGTTGACACTTGGGTAGATTGTAATACTGTATTAAGAGATCATGATAGTTAGTCGTTAGTCGCGGTTTCAACTTCACGGCAAAGGGTTGCCCCAGAATGCTCCATTCCTGTGCCAGTGGATATCACAAAAAATGCTCCTCACTGAAAAGTGGAACAGACAGGAATCTCGACAAACCAACAGCCCGCACAATTATACTATTCATAATGCCGCTGCCAGAATGTCAACACATAAGGCAACCACGAAAAATACAGTTCATCGTCGATGGAAGCGGCAGTCACTAGTAAACCAGCAGCCACACATTTCTGCATAAGGCAAACCCAGTTAGTTCAACAACCGTCGGTTGCCATTTTTCCCAACATGCAGTTCACGACACAAACTTCCGCGGACAGATGTAAAGGCACTCCACATGAAATACACAGCTCACGGTGTCGCTCCAAGCACTCAACGTAGTAGCAGGGCGATGGTAAACCATTTATCAATTAGGCTGACTTGCACTAGGCAGAAGTTATTTACGAATAGTTCTTTCTGTCGCAGACAGTTGTTATGTAGCTCTTTCTTGCGCAAGAAGTCATAAACTATCACTTATGTGAGCCGGAATGAATTAAATTATCGTGCTATTAGACAGAACGAGTTAATTTAACAATTCCAACCGATTAATGTAAACACTGCCTGTGACAGAAACAATGAAAGTGATAACTTTGTCAGATATATCATTAATTAATTACCCCCGTGGCAGATTCAAGAGATAAAAAAACAACAACAAAGGAAATAAATGAATTGGGATGTTTCATGCTGTTTGTGAATCGTGTGGAAGACTGAGTTTTAACTCAAAAGAAGGTCAGCATGGCCGAATGGGTAAGCGCGCTTGCTCTTATATTTCAGGTGTACTGAAGTCGAGGTAGTGGGTTAAAACTCTAAACCGGTCAGTTAGACTGAAATGTTGACTTCTCGACCTTGACTTGGGGACATAAATTGCAAGAACCTCAGTAGTCGGAGTGGGTTCGCCTGATGGCAAGGGACACTGGTAGTAGGGAAAGCTGGCCCACTCGAGAAAAAAAAAATAGTGCAGCGTCCTCTGGGACCGCGTGAACAATGCAGAAGAACATAAATACGACTATCGTGGTCTAGAGAGAGTGCAGCAGCAGTGGATGGTCAGAAGATCTGATCGACAGTCGTCACTCACAGGTAAAGTAAGACGGACATATAATTAGATTGCAACGGGCACCATTAGTATTGGAACTCTTCACTGGCTGTTGAAGGTGAGGACTGAGCGCTTATGGAATGCCCCGAGTGCAATAATGTCTGTTCTTGACTCAACTCAACACAACTAAACGGATGTTATACCCACCACTGACCCGGGAGTACACCACCGGACGCCTGGCCTTTTCGGACAAGAACGAAAGATTCGGAGGACACTTGTTAACGTTAAACATAACTCGGTAGGAGGACTTCTAAAAGAGCAGGTCGAATAGGACACCGCTCACCCGGTAAGGTAACCCGGCCAACAAATGCCTGAAGAATTCGGATGTGTCGGTCGAAAGGTTACATATCGCAGCTCTGCTGTAAGCAGGCACAACGCAATTACGTCTACAACAACATACCGGACGGACACAGCAGAAGAAGAAGAAGAAGAAGAAGAAGAAGAAGAAGAAGAAGAAGAAGAAGAAGAAGAAGAAGAAGAAGAAGAAGAAGAAGACGAAGACGAAGACGAAGACGAAGAAGAAGAAGAAGAAGAAGAAGAAGAAGAAGAAGAAGAAGAAGAAGAAGAAGAAGAAGAAGAAGAAGAAGAAGAAGAAGAAGAAGAAGAAGACCGCTCTGGCAAACTTTCTAAATAAGACAAACTACCCACACAAAATTTGAAATGTGGATACTAAGCAGGACATCTGAGAGATATCTAATGGTAGTGGAAATGTGGTTTCTGAGGGAAATACAAAGAATATCACGGGTGGACACAATGGCCGCCGAAATGATCGCAAAGAAAGAAAGGAAGACAGACAGACAGACAGACAGACAGACAGACAGACAGACAGACAGACAGACAGACAGACAGACAGACAGACAGACAGACAGACAGACAGACAGACAGACAGACAGACAGACAGACAGACAGACAGACAGACAGACAGACAGACAGACAGACAGACAGACAGACAGACAGACAGACAGACAGACAGACAGACAGACAGACAGACAGACAGACAGACAGACAGACAGACAGACAGACAGACAGACAGACAGACAGACAGACAGACAGACAGACAGACAGACAGACAGACAGACAGACAGACAGACAGACAGACAGACAGACAGACAGACAGACAGACAGACAGACAGACAGACAGACAGACAGACAGACAGACAGACAGACAGACAGACAGACAGACAGACAGACAGACAGACAGACAGACAGACAGACAGACAGACAGACAGACAGACAGACAGACAGACAGACAGACAGACAGACAGACAGACAGACAGACAGACAGACAGACAGACAGACAGACAGACAGACAGACAGACAGACAGACAGACAGACAGACAGACAGACAGACAGACAGACAGACAGACAGACAGACAGACAGACAGACAGACAGACAGACAGACAGACAGACAGACAGACAGACAGACAGACAGACAGACAGACAGACAGACAGACAGACAGACAGACAGACAGACAGACAGACAGACAGACAGACAGACAGACAGACAGACAGACAGACAGACAGACAGACAGACAGACAGACAGACAGACAGACAGACAGACAGACAGACAGACAGACAGACAGACAGACAGACAGACAGACAGACAGACAGACAGACAGACAGAAAGCTGATTAGAGACATTGGACGCCGACGGTCAAGGTATTTGTGGACACGTTATGAAGAGAGAAAATCACTGGAAGTCTGTGACAGATGGCAAAATCGATGGGAAAAGAGCATGAGGATGGCAGGGAAATTAATACCTGAAATGCTTCGCTACATGGCATGATCGAGACAAGAACACAAACCTAATCCATGACTCTGGTGATCGCCTGAGATGGAAAACCATTACTTTTATGCTTTTCGGCATGGCACATGATAATGACGTGGATTATACAAACATTTATAGCATGTGATTCTGGCGTGTGGATCCTAACGTTTGCTAAGAGTTTTCGTGTACTGTGCTGGGTTTCTCATTGTGTGATCCTTGAAATGAGACCGATATTATATAGAGATATCCGTGTACAATGATAGTGATTCTTTACAACCAAAAACAAACCAATTATAGTCAGCAGATTCCGATCCAATGCCCTGAGTCACCTCGACGAGACACAAATAAACGAAATAAATCAAATGCGATATAGTGGATACAAGAAAGAACTATATGTGACGAGGGGCACATTGCCGTCTTGATAGAGGATAGTGTGTAAAATGGAGTTATACCTCTTCATAGCACAAAGTCTGAGTTGAATTTAGAGACCATGTGTTGCCCATACAGCATGCTAACCTCTCTCGGCCTGCCTAGTTTACTCTAGTGGAAAGGTAACACCAATACATCTGGGAAAAGACCAGCTACAGAAGCTGTCGGATCAGCAAAGCCATACTCTAACTGTTCGCCTGTCGGAGCTTCCATCCTAGACCAGCTGCAGACCAAGGCTTAAGTCTGCCCTGCCATGACATTTAGTCTTTAGGTTGCATATCCTTGCATTAGGGTCAGGCCTGTACCCACCTAATTGCGTTCCTCCGCCCGAAGCCGTTGGCACAATGTGGGTGTTGGGTTCGGTGAGCGCCGACCGACATTTATATCCTTGATGTTGTTCTTATGTATGCACCTCAAAGCTTAGCGAGTTCGGCTTCAGCATGCATTGATATCATGTTCTCTTCCTATAGACAGATTCCACTCAGGGTCACTGACTACACTATCCGTGAGTATATTTTCTCCCATAACAACTTTGCCAGGGCGGTTAACTTACGGCCTACTCTTTGCAATGTCCAGCTGCCTTGGGATTTTGTAAATGTGCGCAACTTACATAAGGGACCTCCTGTTTTCCGCTCTGAGATGTGTCATATCATGAAATACAAGTGGTTCTTGGAAAGAATCGCAGCTCTATTTTGAGAGCGAACCCAGTACCTTCTGAGCCTGAGCCTGACACAATTATCTCCCCCCCCCCCCACCCATCCACCCACCCCAGAATATCTCTCCCCTCTATGTGTGATATAACAAGTGAGATATATAACTTCGACAGCGATATCAATCTAAATAGTTCCGGACACGAAAATCACAAAGACAATAAACTACGTAAAGAATAACATAAAATGTGTAACGAATTAGTGACTATAGTGCGTTCACAAATGTTTTCCCCGAATAAAAACCGATAACTCAGAAACCAACTGAGGGGAAATGATGAGATTTAGCATACAATCTTATCCTTATGTACACCCAACAAACACACACACACACGCGCGCGCGTACGCGCACGCACGCATGCACGCACGCACACACACACAAACGTGTTCTGGAGATTGTACAGCAGATCCCAATGTTTGTTTATATGCGGTATACTGTAAAATAAATATGTTAGCGTGAAGTCAAAACTTTTTCGCCAAAGCATCAAAGAAATTTCGCCGCTTTCCATGATTTCAGTTGCCTTTGGACGTATCAAAGACATATTCCTTGGGTGGGAGTAAATATATGACGGCAGGAAAAATTTCAAAACAATGAAACAGATAATTTAAAAGAAATTAACATGAATGGGTCAAACATTTGTGAACGCAATATAGTTCAGATCAGCAGCATCGTACTCCCGACAGGTCCATGGGCGCTCCGAGCGCCTCCTGAACATCTCCGCCAGCGTATATCGACTGATCGCACCAGTTCTGTGTTGATTCCCCAAAGGTCTCGTGCCCTTGAGAAACAGTTCATGTTTGGCGACTCCCCACTTCACCCCCATCTCCATAATTCTGGGAAAGCAGATTCCCAAGTGTCCGTAAAGTCATCTGTTTGTCTCTCATATCTTATCATTGATGATATCTTACCCATCCATTGCCCTTCCCTCCTCGATCATCGTCATTTCGGCCATGTTAACGCAAAGAATAACAATCAATTATTCATAATCTCAAAAGCCAAACGATACCAATAAAATAGTGCGAACGAAGAGAACTGACAATAAAAGTTATACCTTTGCACCGATAACTTCCCATCTCTTGTTGTAGTGATTAAACACATGTAAAAACATCTACCTGTGCATTTAATTAATTTTGATACTCTTGCCTCTGGTATCCCGGCGAACTCATTATCAGGTATACACCACCTGTCGGGGAGATTTTAACCGCTGACAGCGCAAAGGGAAATAATTTCATTACTCGATTATCTCCCTGGACATGTCGGATCTGAACAGCGCCAAGTATCGTGTTTTCTGATTGGAAGATTATGATCTCACTTATATGGCTGTTCTATTAGTTAACTGCACGTGCGATCTATTTTAAAATTCAGGTTGTTCTGTTACGATTCGTTCACGAGTAACGCCTTCTCCATTTAATAAATAATTAGTAGTAGTTTCGCTGTGGCAAAATTACATCTATTAAAGCAATCGCTGTGGTTTGTAGGCACTATTAGAAACATGGCCTTTTTCATCTGGCAAAGGTAGATCAAACACAGAGATAACTTAGAAGTTCCTGCCGTTGCAAAGCATTTACAGGACAGCACAGTCAACCCCGACGTGTTTAGGCTGATTGTGATTTCTTGGCAAGTTTACTTTCAGTAGTTTGCCATAGCTTTCTGAACGACTGGCACACATATCATTGTATGAAAACCAGCGCAAGACGGTCTGCTTTCAAATCGCCCTAAGCCAGTGGTTCTCAACCGGTGGGGAATCCCCCCCCCCCCCCACCCCAGGGGGGAATTTTAGGGTTTCCATGGGGAAGGGGGGGGGGGAATTAAGATTATTTCAAGATCGCGTTGATACAAGAACCAATTAGTTAATATTGTTTTTCCCTTCATACTGTACGGTTCTGCACGTCTCATCCTTTTAAAATTCAATTTATAAAGTAAGTAGACCCACAAATCATGTTTTATGTGGACGTCTAGGCTTGTTTTATTATGTGCTATTAAATTTAGCTTCCATTATTACGTATACTGTATAGGGGCGAGGAAGGGATTTTTAGGTAGGAAATACGAAAGGGGGGAATGACGTTCTGAAAATATGGTGAAAAGGGGGGGGGGGCACGGGCCAAAAAAGTTTGAGAACCACTGCCCTAAGCTGTGTTTCTAACGCGGTATGCGGGATTGGGAATTTCGATGCAAACCCGTTGTGTTAAGCCTGTTAAGCAAGAAGCTAAAAGGCAAGAGTCTGGACTTCATTGCACCGCGTTTTACCACTTTTAGCTCGGTCGCAGAGCTGCCTGTCTGCCGAGGTTTTCACATAGAGAACGAATTCCGGTGATGACCCCAGGAATCTCCGACAACAACTCTCCGAAATCAAACGACGCAGTCTGAACACGAACCTGCGAACTTCTGAGAACCTCCTCTTCTTCTGCGTTCTTCCGAAATGTTGTTTTGAACGTAAATGCGTTGTGTCAGTTTACAGCAGAAAGATGTTTGCACTATTAGGCCGACACATCCGACGTCTTCAGGCATTTGTTGACAGGATTAACCTTTCCGGACCTTTTGAGAACGAAACAAACGGAGTAATTGTTTTCAGAAGAAACGCAAAGTCTCCACACTTTGACGAGTATATCGTGCTCGCCCCCATATTTGCATTGACCAATGGAGGTGATGGGTGAGGGGGTCTCTCCGTGTCTACGTGGCTAGTGGCTAGCCGCCTGACGCTCATTTTTGAATGTTGTGTGTTCGATCACCGGACTGCGTCGTTCAGAACACGAGTGCATTTTTTTCGGAGACCCCTGGTTGGGAGAGGTCGTCGCTGGAGCTACATAGTTCGTGCTCTCTGCACGTAGTTGGCCGTTGTAAGAGAGAGGCCAAGCGTCATAGATTACCACCTGGTGCAAAGAAATGGACCCTCTCGACTTTAGTACTTTAGACTTTAGAAATAAAAATCAATAATTTATGTTGTTGCGATCATTTGCTTTAACTCAGGCGTAGTCCATAAACGGGCTACTGCTAGTAAGTACACTAGACTAATTTTTGTGTGCGGATTATATTTCCCTATTACCTGTGTCTCTCGCCATCTGGAGAACCCAGTCCGACTTCTGAGATACTTGCAATTTGCCTCCTCAAATAAAGGAAGAGAAGGCAACATTTTAGTCAAGCTGACCAGTGTAGGGGTTGAACCAAGACCTCGGCATCAGCACATTGGAAGTTTAAGAGCGATTGCTGTTATCCATACGATCCTGCTGATCTCCAATAATAGTGTAAATTTAACAGTAACTAATTTTCCCGGTTTTTAACTAAACTAAATTTACAAACATATTTCAAAAGTACAACTATAGAAAACGGAAACAGATAAAATTGTAAATAAATCGTCCACACATACTTGCATCCAGTCACAAAGGCTGCGAAATTTGGCCTGAAACTCTGGCATAGTAAACAAACGCTGGAAGGTATGTCCTGAAATGCTGGCTTAATAAACAAACGCTGCCAAATCTGGCCTGAAATTCTGAGATAGCAAACAAATGCTGAGAAATCTGGCCCAAAATTATGGCATAGTAAGCAAAGAAGTAAGGGTTCATTTTTACATCCCTAATGTCATAAAGTGCACTGCTCATGTGGAGACTGGTGTATATTTTTATAGACCAAACAGCACTCAAGGCCTGATGTGGTCGGTATCAAGCTGACTGCTTTTACTTCTCAAGACATTTCCTGGTAACTATTTTATGTTGATTCAACCCGGAAGCGTATGTTGATTTTCAAAAATGTGAAACCACCCTGATGCGTATCGAACTTCAGACCACTGGTATGGTATATGAGTGTCTAGCCACTATGTTACCTCAGCTCACAGACAGTCCAAAACTCTGGCATAACCTCACTTAAAAGTTTAACAGATTGGCTTGAGCAGACTAAACAACAGAAATGTTAATGCTGTATGTTCACTCCAATCCTGACATGTAACTCCCAAACAGACGCCTAAATCTATGCATCTTTTCTATTACCTTCTATAAACGTCAATTATGTATCTTAATGTATGCTTCTTGGTGTTTTAAGACTTCCCCGACGCCCGATTTAAAAAGGTAACGGTTGGTGGTACATTATTATATAATAATTATTATTTAATAACTCTTTCTCTACCAAACAAAGCACCACGTATTGACCATGTACACTGAGCAACGCAGGATGTGATCTGACGTGTGATAAGTGCATACCACAGAAGCCTGGCCAGTTATGTTAACATAGTATGCTCCACACAATGGTATCTATAACAGTAATACAATCATGCATTTTTAAATGAGGTCACCTATGCCTCTGGGCAACTGTGGTGAAGTCCTCTAGTGCTGAATGCGTTAAACTCCACGCCATCACAGGACAAATTGAACGCAATGAATAGAACAATCGTTCCAAGCCAACTCAAGCGGTGCTGGTAATATCGCTGCAACTCTGATCATGTGGGGTTGGGTGTTTCCCATAACCACTCACACACAGACGTCCCTGGGTTTAAGTCAGACACCTTTATGAAGTCATGACTATTTACAACTTTAAAACGTGTTTAGAAATTCATAATCACAATTGTTCATATAGTTGTTTTGCATTATAGGTCACGCGATGTTACTTCTGTTCTTAGCTTCTTACAGCACGTGTCAATAACATGTGTTTTGCAGATACGGGTTGAGTTCATTTGTTACTGCTTGCGTTCTGGGAAGTTACTGATGTTTCAAGAACTCACTGGTTGATTAATTATTTAATATGATGTTTTTACACAACAAAGGCTGTGGACGTTTGTCAAGTGTGGAGACATTATGCTTTGCAATGTTCTTTCTGTGAGGGGTTGGTTTCGCAAATTGAAATTTGCGGGTAAAGGTGTGACAAGAAACAAATAACAGCAGACGAACGAATTGCAATCTGTTTGAATAAGGGAATGATGGTAGTTATTAAATCCTCTCCCAGCCATTGCAGTTGGTATTACTCCTACCCGTTGTGTACGAGAAACTGTTCCTTTATTTCTTTTTCACCCTTTATCCTCTGTAGTGGTCTCGAGGTATGGTGTCCGCATCGAGTGCTGGGGGTCCTGGGTTCAAGCCCCTGTGAGGGACGTGATTTTTTCATGTGGACTTCTAGTAACAAAATATCCCCTGATATTTGGGTAGTGAGATCGGACGCCCTTGTGTATTGTTCCGCACGTAAAAAAACCCTTGGCAGTTGGAAATCGAAAAAGAGTAGCCTAACAGCGCTGCCCGAGCAAAATTTCGAGTTAAAAATCTACCCAAAGTATTTCAGGAACCTCGCCGGTGTTACGGAGTTCGTGCACTGAGCTGAGATTCTCCGGACTCAGGTTTGAGTTAGGAGTAGGACGAAGCACTTATAGGTTACACTCGTGTGCCGTGATGCTGATCCGTCGACTAAACTAAACTAAACTAAACCTCTGTTGGTACACAGGCCACCCACCACCTCACACCAAGCCTCCCATGCTGTCCCATGCAGCTCACTCCATGCCTTCTCAATATCATTCATTTCTGTTTCTACTTTTCTTCTCTACATGTCTTAGGCCTTCCTCTATTTTTTTTTCCATGTTAATTCGAGACAAAGTCCTTTCTAGCCACACCATTCTCAGGTTGTCTCACTGAAAGTCATATCCAGGGCCAATGTCTTTTCTTCACCTCTCGGTTCACTGGTTTTGTGTAGTTCTCTCCATGAACTCCACATTGGTGATTCTGTCATGCCATTATAATTCTTCTATTTTCTACAGGCACTAATTAGTGAAGTTTGTAGTTTATTTGTAATTGTTTTCATTGTTCTCCATCTTTTCGATCAATACCGCAGTACTGATTTAAGGGTAGAACTGAATATTCTAAGTTGGTTACTAAGTTGCAATTATTGTGAGTTTGATTTCTTTGACTTCCACAAATTGTCTTAGTGCTGTAACAGCTCCTCCAGCCTTCTGTATTCTTATTCTGATATCTGAGTTGTTGTATTGGGTTGTGTGTTGAGTTGAGCTAAGAACCGACATCACTGCACTCAGGACATTCCCATATGCGCTCAGTCCCCTCGTTTAACAGCCAGAAAAGAGACATACTACTAATCGTTCCCACCGCTATCTGGTTAAAAGTTCTCCTGGTTTTCCCTCTCAGTTTTGAGATTCTACCAGAACCCTGCCAATCCCCCGCAATCTCATCCTTTCCACATACGGGTTCTCAATCTGTTCCTCTACGTTCTCCACCTGGTCCCACAGGCGCACGACCATCTCTCCCTTGTCCATTGGTAATCGACCACCAAGAGGTGCATTCCCTGCTAGCCTATCAGACTGTTCATTCCCTGGCACCATCGCATGGCCAGGGATCCATACAATTCTTACAATCTGTGACCTCTGAAGCACAATCCATGTGCACGAAACATTCCTTTCTTCACTTTACTAAGCATACTCCTGATATCTTTACGTGTCCCACCCTCTCTATCTACACATGTCGGTGTATGATCCTGTCTCTCGAAATAGGGTTTCACCAAGACAGATCAGGTTATCATTTGTTTGATTTATTCTCATTATCTTTGTCTTACCTCCAAATGTTTATACGTAATTATTGTGACCTACCATCCAATATTTATTCTTTCTTCAGTATATTTGAACGTGTACTTGATTGGTTGGAGTCTGTAGTTAAAGTTTTTCAACGAAATGAGAAGGCTAGTCCCGAAGCCCAACCATTCTACGTCGTCTGTTACGACATGTATGGTAGGTTACAGTGTGATACTATTCTTTCTTTCCCTTACGGGTCCTGGTATCACCCGGGCCAAATCCTCCTTGGTTGCCTCTTACGACATGCGTGGTATGTTGCAGTGTTAATATTCTTTACTTCCCCTTACGCACGGAGGTTGTTTCTTACATCATCATCATCATCATCATCATCATCATCATCATCATCATCATCATCATCATCATCATCATCATCATCATCATCTTCCATTTCTGCCGTGAAGCGTCGTAGGGAGAAATAATTTGCATTCCAGCGCCCGGTGGGCGGCACTGGATAGTGTCATTCCGTGTGGTTGTACAATGTCTTTGATATCGTCAATCCATTTTCTTCTTGGACATCCTTGTGGTCTCGTCACAGATGATCTTTGATGTAAGGCCAGTGATGGTAGATGTTGGTGTTGCATTCTAACGACATGGCCATACCACTTGATCTTCTGTCTTTCAATAAATGTGGAACAAGGTGTTGATCCCACAGTCTGTCTGATAATAGCATTTCTTACTCGGTCTCGGCCGGTCTCTCTGGCTGTGGGGTTACAACACTTTCTCTCTGTAATCCCGTTTATCACGCAGAGTCTCGCAGCGGAGCGAGAACTGAGGTGGTTCGACCCCCGCTCGTGACTTGCGGATACTGAGCCGGCCGCTCAGAAAGCAATGGCAAACTACTGAGCGTAATCTTGCCAAGAGATCAACAGACAGCTGAAAGATGCTGCTGTTGACAGCTAAGTCCTGTAAAAGGATACGCAAAAAAAAAAAAAAAAAAAAAAAAAAAAAACTCGGTCTCGGATTGTTAAGTTGGCAGCTCTCCTCAGGCATCTCATCTCACAGGTGTTGATTTTGCGAAAGTGTGATTTGGATAGAGTCCAAGTTTGAGATTGGTAGCATAGGGTTGGTGTGAATATGCTGTTTATTATCTGTCGTTTTGCGGACATGGGTATAATTGGATGATTCAGTATGGGTTTCTTTAGCTTGGGTTATTTATCTATTTGTTATTGCCTGGTGTATTTAACCATTTCTTATTTTCGGCACTCTTCCGAATAACGGTCCTAAATGGGGACATAACTCTTTAGTGTAAAAAGCATCCCTTACAGGGTCTCGTTAGGTGATTTTTTTCCCCCGCGTTTCCATCCTGTTTCAGGATATTGCGGTCAACACCAGCATCTTTCAGCTGTATGTTGATTACTAGGCTAGATTACGCTCATCAGCACGCCACGACTTTCTGAGCGACCGGCTCCATACTCTCATAAGCCACTGGCGCGACTCGAACCACTTCTAATTCTCGTGCGCTCACGTCAACCACGAGAGTACTCGGGGTTAACGGAGAAAGCTGCTGACCCCTCGGCCAGGGAACCTCGTTAGGTGATATAATAAAAAAAATATTAAACACTACGAACTAAAATATAGAACTGAGAAAATCGAAATACGTACCAATAATATTTGACAGTTATATGTGGAAATACGTACCACTAATATTTGACAGTTATATGTGGAAATACGTACCAATAATATTTGACAGTTATATGTGGAAATACGTACAATCAATAACTAACTTGATACCGTTATTTATTATGTACAGTTATTGAGTGTGTCATGATGGACGGTTAGACCCATCGATGGATGCAATAAATGTGTCCTGGGCCCGGAGGGCCCAGACTGTCGTCGGAGTGTATCAGTTATATGTGGAAACACGTACGTACAAGGTACATATATACACTCCGACGGCAGTGAGGACCCTCCGGGTCCGGGAAACATTTATTGCATCCATCGATCGGTCTCGCCGTACACGACACATTGAACCGGAAGTGATCGACAACATGACCTAATGAGGCCCTGTAAGGGATGTTTTTTTTACACTAAAGAGTTATGTCCCCATTTAGGACCGTTATTCGGAAGAATGCCCTTATTTTCTTGTTACACTTTCTTTCGTGGGCTATCACTGTAACCAACTAGATATTTGAAGTTATATTGCTTGGTCTATTCAATCATTTGTTATCTTCGTATTACACTATCTTACCAATGGTACAACTGTAAAAAAACTATATGTCTGAGGTCTTTTCTTTAACCTGGCGTATTTGACCATGTGTTATTTTCTTGTTACACTTTCTTTCCAGAACTACCACTGTTACAAAACAAAACGAAATTAAAAAAAAAAAAACAAAAAAAAACAAAAACTAAATGTTTGAGAGAAAACAAAAAGGTGTAAATTACAAGAGGATCGATCTCATTGCACCTGGTTCTATACCATGTGGCTCAGTCTCTCTCGACACAGCAGCTAACCTCCCGCTGACAGCATCGCACAGAGCACGACCTCCGTAGCTACGGGTACAACCCCCCAGGGGTCTCCGAAGCTACTGCAACCGAGAACCAAATTACAGATATCCGAAATCGAACCCACGACCTGCTAGGCACGAGGCAGGCGGTTTAACTATTTCACTGCGAAGATTCCCTCACCCCAAGATTAGGAGATAAATGTTTACTCCTTATTGACAATTGTTAAAGGCTCTGCCTCGACACACACACACACACACACACACACACACACACGTACGCACACACACACGCACACACACACACACACACACATCGTGATTGTAACTGACTCAGAAAGCATGCTGAGGAAGGTGAGGCCAGGCAAGTTTCGGACAGAGTGGCTTGCTTCGCTTCGGAGGTCACGGGTGGCAAGCATCGCCTGGATCTTTTCTCCGGGGCATGCCTGTGTGCTGGGAAACGAACAGGCGGACAGATTGGCTGGCTCTGCAAAACTTGGTGGAGTATTGATGCATGACAAGGCAGACGTGGTTGCGGCCTTGTGAGAGCACGTGTACACCTCGGAGGAGCAAATGGATGACCATGGTCTGGCAAGAATGAGACAGCGAGGAGTGACGAGGGGATCTGGCCGACGATCGACGCTCAGAGGAAAGGCGAGACGGACATATAATCAGATTGCTACTGGTATTATTGGTGTTGGAACTCTTCGCTGGCTGCTGAGGATGGGGACGGAGCGCTTATGGGAATGCCCCAAATGCTGTGATGTCGTTTCCTAAATCAATCAATGAATCAATCAATCAATCAATCAAAGGCTCCGCCTTCGCCCCCGCCGCCCAAATCAACACACACAGATGCCATCTAGTTGACTACATTTAGCCAGCTCACCAGATAGAGATGCGTGTACTACACTGAGTACCACGTGACAGCGATTCCCAATTTATTGGCATAATAGTGTTACTTTTAAGAACCAAGTACCTCTCTCAGGATACAGGATAACTATTATCTATTCTACAAGCAAATCACTATTTTGAAATTCAAAACGGCACAAAACAGACTCAATTGCCACATAAACTCAAAGCTATCTGTACATTATGCAGCACGACTAAATGAGGACCATCCATCCATCCATCATGTGCCATGCCGGTAAGCGTGGGCGGTCATGTTCTGCCATCTCACTCGATCACCAGAGGACAAGCACCCCAAAATGCAGAACCGTCAAAAATATTGTCCCAAATGCAGCTCAGAAAGATCATGGCTACATCAATGACTACATGAAGGCATGCATCTCAAACTGCAGAACCGTCAACAATGTTGTCCCAAATGCAGCTCAGAAAGACCGATTCTACAACCTGACAAAACAAAACTGGATAATAAACTCTACGGAAACCTACAGGACTTACAGAAGACAGTGGATTTCATGCAGAAGAAGCAGTTGCAGATATTGGGTGATTTTAACCGAAAAAAAAGATGGGGGAGGTGGTGTAGAAGGTAGAAGAAGAAGAAGTGGAGGTGGACAAAGAAGAAGAAGATCGATCGAGCCTAACATGGCTACTAGGACACTACTACTGGGAATTACTTTACTTTACTTTACTTTAATTTACTTTAATTTACTTTACTTTACTTTAATTTACTTTACTTTACTTTACTTTACTTTACTTTACTTTACTTTACTTTACTTTACTTTACTTTACTTTACTTCTTTGTTTACATGACTTTATTTATAATCAACTCTTATTAATCTTTAATAGTATTTTCTTCTTCATCTTTCGACCCTTATTCTTTATTGGTTAGTGTATAAGCCACCAACCATCTCACTCTAATCTCCACTATTCTTAGCTACCCCCATTCAGCCCCGTCCATGTATCCCCATATTATTCGTTTCTGTTGCTGATTCTCTTCTCTAAAAAACTAAACGGCAGTTGCATATCCTTTACGGACGTAGCAGTCAACCCCAGCATTTTCTGGCTTTTAGTGCTTCCTGGGCATGTTTACGTTCAGTAATTTGTCATTGATTTCTGAACGACCGGCACCCATGCCATTTTATACAAGAAAACTAACACAGTTGTGTTTCGAACGCGGTATATCGGACTACGAACTGCGCCCGTAACCTCGTCGCGACAGAGCCGCTAATAATAAAATAACTGGAATATTAATTAATACAGTACATATTGCTGCAGTTGTTGTTGTTGTTGTTCTCTTCTCTATGTGCTTTATTATTGACAGACGTGTGATCATGGCACGGAAGGAAGTCAACGTACGAATTGATCCATGACGTCTGAGATCGTAATTTGTTGAGAGGCATGATCGCCCACGCCAAACGGCAAGCCACTGGATGTTGATGTTGATGACGATGACGTGTTTTGGTTTTTCTCTATTTCTTTTTCTCCGTGGATTCCAAAGGCCTTTCTACGTATAATATTTTCAGGTTTTCACAATATATGTCCTATCCATCTACTTATACTATTTTCAGATTTTCACAATGTATGTCCTATCCATCTACTTATACTATTTTCAGGTTTTCACAATGTATGTCCTATCCATCTACTTATACTATTTTCAGGTTTTCACATTGAATGTCCTATCCAGAAAAACCAATGAACAAGTCCTTCAAGAAACAAATGAAGACCGTTAACTGATTAGAGACATTATACGTAGATAGTCAAGATTATTTTGGCATGTTATGAGGAGAAATGAATTGGAGAACTTGGTGACAACTGGCAAGATCGAAGGGAAGAGACCAAGGGGAAGACCGAGAAGTAAATACCAAGATGGCATGGCCACGTGGCATGATCGAGACAGGAACACGGAGCTGATCCACGACTCCAGTGATCGAGTGAAATGGCGAAACATAACCGACCATGCTTATCGGCATGGCACATGATGGATGAATGGATCGCCTATCCATCATCAGCGTCTGTTCTTCACCTCTTTGCTCTCAGGTATGTGTCTATTCCAGTAGTTCCCAAGCTTTTTCAAGCAGAGGGCCATGTCTACTATTTTCGGTATTTAAGCGGACCACAACGTTATACAATTATGAAAGCCGTGCAATGTCATTCTTATCTTTCTTAACTTTCGTCAACAAAATTCTAATACTTTAAACGCAGTCAGTATCAGTGCTACACTGCTGTCATTTTTTGGTTTAAAATCAAAAGTTCATTTAACAATTCATTTTAAATCAGTTTCGAAAATCGCCATTAATGTAATTAATCTACCATTGTAACTGTTCTTCGTAGTTTCAGAGAACTTTCTTTTTTAGCTACGAAGTCTTTTCTTAACTCTGAATTGATCGGATATTGAGCATTTATGTCTCAATGTGTGATCGTGAAGTGTCGTTCTAGATTAAATTTTTTGGTAACAGAAACACAAAATCCGCAGATTAAGCAAACTGGTTTACCACTACGGCTAGGCATAATCATAAATTTCTCCTTCCAATCTTCGTTGAATTCACAAGTAACTTCAAATTTTCTGTTTTTACCATTGTTTGATTTTAGATTTTTCACACTCATGTTTATAGGCTTTAACGGCAAATTTTTATTTGAAAAAAAAATATCTAATTTCAACACAATACTGCTGACCCTGCTAAACAGTTGTGCAGATGACAACATGGCGCCTTGCGCAGTCTGATTGGTCGACAAGGCTGGGATATGAGAATTTCATAACCATTCGTTGCGAATCGATGACGGGACGCTCCGAGTGCATTTTTGAAATTATTAAAATATATTATATTAAACAAGTTGGCCTCGCGTGCCACTTTCTGGCAGCTGGCTGGCCACAAGTGGCCCGCGGGTCGTGGTTTGGGAACCTCTGGTCTATTCTGTCATATCATATTTTCAGTTTTGTTTTGCACAAGCATCAGTTAGTGAATGTTTCTAGATTTATTTGTAACTCGTTTAGTCGTTCTAATCTAGATGTTTCCGATCCACACATTTGTACTTTAACGGTATGTAGAATCTCAAAACAGTGCAAATTATTTGGAAAAGCTGGCGCCTTTTCTTCTTCCTCGTTCGTCCGAAATATTTATTTTGGACGTAAATGCGTTTTTGCATGTTTACAGCAGGGCTGCGATATTTCGCCTTTCGTGTGGCACACCCGTCTACCCCGGGCGTTCGCTGACCGAGTTAACCTTTCAGGGATGACATAATGTTTGCTAAAACACGGAAACATAGACGCAGCAGACAAGACTAAGTGAGGTCAAGAAGATGTTTTATGTTTCAGTGAGCACTAGAACTTTATGTCGGCGTTTGTGGAGCAGGGGTTAGTGAAGACAGGCAATGGGAGTCTCCGTGGCGAAGTAGTCAAGCCGTCTGACTCGGGCTCAAAAGGTTATGGGTTCGATTCCTGGCCGCGTCCTTCCGTTCACGAGTGCATTTTTTTCGGAGACTCCCGGGGATCGTCGCTGGAGCTACGGAGTTTGTGCTTTGTGCGACGCTTTCCGCGCTGCGGAAATAGACTGAGCCATATGGATAAAAACGCGGTGCAATTAAGTCGACCCTATCAACTTTCAAGCGACTTTAGTGAAGGCAGCTTCGCAATTCTCCGACATATCGGGTCAAGGTTTTCGAAATCAGTCTCCGGCGATTTGTCAGCATATCTCAGTTGTGTTGACTTCGAAGGTATTAACTTCTGCTGTTAGAAATACGCCACACATGCGATTTGCACAGCATGCTTATCTCAATTGAGAATGCGAAAAGTACAAGGAAACAACCTCATTGATTTCCCAAGCATAATATTACCTTCACATTCAATTCTAGATTCGTGTAAGTAAAGTAAGCAGGTGTCTGTGCCTAAGGGGTAGCGAAGGTATTTCACAATCCTGCATACCGGTTTGGAAACCAGCTACGCCAATGTGGAAGCAGGCCGTCTTGCGTTGGTTTTTAAGGATGACATGAGCGTCGGTGTTTCAGAAAACAATGGCAAACTACTGAACATATACCAGCCTAGTAAATTACAAACAACCCAAAAAATACAAGGTTGATTGCAACGTCCTGTAAAAGATATGCAACTAGCTTTCAAAGTTGGTTCCAACCCTATACTTTCATAGATCAGTAAACACTTTACTACAAGTAAAGTGAAGGATCGATTTACAGGCGTAAATGGGTAATGCGCGTAAAGCATTACTAAAACGTAAAAGACCCGTTTTCATATCCTGAAGCGTGTTTGATACCTGGTAAAAGAAAGGTATCTTTTACAAAGAAGGTATCTTTTACAAGGAATGTATCTTTATAAGGAAGGTATCTTTTACAAAGAAGGTATCTTTTACAAGGAAGGCATCTTTATCAGGAAGGTATCTTTTACAAGGAAATCATCTTTTACAAAGAAGGTATCTTTTACAAGGAAGGTATCTTTTATTAGGAATGTATCTTTTACAGAGAAGGTATCTTTTACAAGGAAGGTATCTTTTAAACTCTCTGAGATGCGTTGAGCATATAGTAAGCGAGTAAAAGCCCTCTTGACAGGTCTTAACGATAATTAGGCATAGGGAGCTAAACCCATATTATATAGTTCAGTCGGACTCAGTTGGTGATGGGTTCAGTATCACACCGAGGGGTAGATTGATAACAGATGGACAGACAGACAGATGGATATAAAGATCAAGACAGGGACCGACAGGTAATTGGGTAGGTATGCAGGACCGCAGGTAGTTAGGTTGAGACGGACAGACAGGCAGACAGGCAGACAGACAGACAGACACAGACAGACAGACAGACAGACGGACGGGCGTTCGGGCGGGCGGGCAGGCAGGCAGCAGGCAGGCAGGCAGACAGACAGACAGACAGTGTGATAGTCGTAATAATTTTGATATCTTACCTTTCTGAAAGCCTAGAGAGCTGTTTTTCTTACACCACGTGGACATATATATTAGATACCAGACAGGGCAAAAGTAAATATGATTTTGATTGGTGGATTCTGCTATACGGATGTGAAACGTGGACAATGAACAGACAAGCTCAGAAACATGTAGCGCAGTGGAAATGTGGTTTCTGAGGAAAAGGCTAAGAATACCATGGATAGACATAAAAACCAATGAGCTAGTCCTACAAGAAACAAATGAAAACCGTAAACTGATTAGAGAAATTAGACTTAGACAGTCAAGATTGTGTGGGCATGATATAAGAAGTAATAAACTAAAGAATTTGGCGACAACTGGCAAGATTGAGGGGAAAAGAACAAGGGGAAGGCAAAGAAGTAAATCTCTGCATGGCTTGACCGCATTGCATGGGCGGGACAAGAACACAGAGCCTATCCACGACTCTGGCGATCGTGTGAGATGGCGAAACATGGGCGCCCACGCTTACCGGCATGGCACACGATGATGATGAGAAGTGTCATAAAGTTGATTCGGTGTGTGCGTGTTGTTTGCGTGCTAACGAAGGCTTTGGCCACAACGTCCATTTTCTTTCTTGTGGTAGTGTTAAAGTCAAGCCTACCGTTTCTACGTTTCGTTTTTTGGCGATTCATTCATAGTAGAGGAGAACTACAGAACCGTTACCATCCCCTACCCCGATCCCCATAACACTATAGACTCCCACGTTTGTCTATATAAGAGCATTAAGGTGAAATTCATGTGAGTATCACAGCCTGGGATTCTGAGATAAGTAAGAAACATTTTTTCCCCTTCATATTTATATTTTCTCTTCATTGTTCTCATTGTTCTCATTTTTCCATATTTTCATTCTTCTCATCCCATTCTTATGCTTTAAATGTAGTCACTGGCGGGTCTTCGCAGTGACTATATGTTGTGTTTTGTTTATGTATTTGTTTGCTGATGAATGCTAGTCGCCGCAACTTCCTGTATGTGTAGTAATTCTGTTCTGTAAAGCTGCATTACTTTGTGTTATTTTATATTGTTTACATTTACACAGCTTTACCGCAGTTCCATTAATTTCATTCACACTAATTTATTTATAGTTGAGAAGAGAACATTTTCCAGCTGGCCCACAATCTATTCCCGACAGCATTGTACACAGATACTATAAATAAACCTGGGAAAACAAGGCGATAGTACAGAGCTCAGAATCATCATCAAGTGGCATGTTCTTTACAGGACGTCGCAACCAACACAACCCGCCAGGAAGACTCGATCCGTTGTCAGTTTCTGTCTATCACGCACTTGTATGCCTCGGGTGTCTTTCACGCCCAGTGTCCACCAACGAGGGGTGTGAAGTATTCAGCCGTCACTTATTCTAGGTCGTATAATGAGATGGACTGACCAGTTTTATTTCTGGCCGCCTTTCCTTCCCAGAATATTTTAGAAAATATAGAATGAATATTTAACACCCAGAACACCGTTAACCTGACTGTCGATTAAATGTTTTCATCCTGGGATACTGGCCTTTCCTTAATGAACGGTTGACAATACTGACCTAAAATACTGGCCTCTCCTTGTAAACAGTTGACAATGTTGACCTAAAATACTGGCCTCTCCTTGTAACAGTTGACAATGTTGACCTAAAATACTGGCCTCTCCTTCTGAACAGTTGACAATGTTGACCTAAAATACTGACCTCTCCTTCTGAACAGTTGACAATGTTGACCTAAAATACTGGCCTCTCCTTGTAAACAGTTGACAATGTTGACCTAAAATACTGGCCTCTCCTTGTAACAGTTGACAATGTTGACCTAAAATACTGGCCTCTCCTTCTGAACAGTTGACAATGTTGACCTAAAATACTGGTCTCTCCTTTTAACAGTTGACAACGTTGACCTAAAATACTCGCCTCTCCTTGTAAACAGTTGACAATATTGACCTAAAATACTGACCTCTCCTTGTAACAGTTGACAATGTTGACCTAAAATACCGGCCTCTCCTTGTAACAGTTGACAATGTTGACCTAAAATACCGGCCTCTCCTTGTAACAGTTGACAATGTTGACCTAAAATACTGGTCTCTCGTCGTGAAAGAGTTCACAATATTGAAATAAAATACAGGCCTTTCGTTATGAACAGTTGACATACTTGGTCTACAATAATGGCCTTCATGTATGAATAAAACTGTGACTGTCATTTACTGCCAATATAGTACCTTGCGGTGTATGGCAGAGGGGTCTTTGGGCCTGAGGAATTAAGGCCGCCTGGCTAGTGCAGTCACCGCGAACTGTGCAGGTTAGGATTTTCTTTTTGACCCCCAAAGAAAAAAATCCCACGCCTTACCGAGTGATCGAACCCCTGTCTCCCGAAGGAGAGTCCGGCGTTCTAGCCACTGGGCCAGCCACTCCATGTATGAATATTTCACAATTTTTGCCCAAAATACTGGCTTACCGTTATGAACACTAAGCAATATTGGCCTGACATACAGATGACAATGTTGACACACAAATCTGGCTTTCCATATTTTAAAATGAAATCAAGAATTGAGATAAAATGAGTTAATGTAAAAGTCAGCTGTGAGAAAGGGGATAATAATAGCACACAAGCATTGCGTAACTATTAAAGTGTGGTGAAAGTGCTCGGGTTAGAAAGAGTTAAATAAGAAAATGTAAACGGCCCTAAACACCTATCGCCATATAAACAGATTATTCCTTGTTATGATTAATTGAAACGTGTAAACAAATTGTTTATTGATGAATTCAATGCCGAGTACAAATACCCAGAGATGAGAATGCTATAACAACAGGTCTAAATTATTTGCACCTATCTATTAAATATTAGAGAGCGCAATGATGTGTTAGAAGTATTTATGTTGGGTGGAATAAGTGAGAAGTTGCCTACCTGATGCATGACCTGCGGGTGGTGATAGAGTCCATAAGACGACATGGTGGACGTCCTTTGGCGATCTTGATCGGGCTCCTGTTCTTCAACAGCGATGACCACTGTTGTTAAATATTATAGATGATAGATCTGGTAACGATGCTGTCTAGACTGCAACAGTTGATAATGTTGATTCCGGTTTATTGGCGATCTTAAAGAAAACTTGATTAGGCCGAGACCAGGTAGCGTCTTCTAGAAAGTTATCAATTTTGCATGCGGGCACCAATCAAAGACCGGCCCTCTATGACTACTGATGGAATAATTAAGACCTTCTCCAGGCAGTTCCACGCAGTGTTGAAGAACTACTAAATTATGAGTAGGCCGATGCCAGACGCGGTATAACAAGGCCCATGAATAATAACGTGGGACATTCCCTGCAAGTTCATTGTACGTGAGTGACGCTTTGTGATTGGGTGAGCTGTCCTCAGCCGGGAAGTCACAGGTAAAGCACAGGTAACGGTGAGTTTGAAAAGGGGGCGCGGCGCGAGAAGGGGGGGGGGGGAGATAAGGAGTAGTCGACCGTGAAGTGATAGACATATTGGAAGAGATGAAAATAATGAAATAAAAAAGGGGGACTTATTTGTCTCGGGGACAACGAAACAAAAAAACAAAAAAAAAACAAACAAAAAAACACGCCAATGTTTATTAGATGGCTCTTTATCAACATCATCATTATTATCACCATCATAATCACCATCATTATCATTCAGCCTATATTTTTTTAAAACTTTTGTTTGTTAGTTAATGCATGAGAAGTTATTAACTGGTTCTGTCCTTAGCTGTTGTTATTTCAACTTTTAAATTCCATATGAGTTGTACTTTAACATGTTATATCTCATTCAGCTATACTTTAACTTTTCAATATCGTCCAATTATCATTTAATTATTTCCATTCCAGTACATTATACGAGAACGCTTTCCAACCAAATCTCTTGAAGAATATCACGGCCTGGGATTTTGAGATCTTCTTCTTCTTCAGCGTTCCGAGCCATTGAGGTTCTTTGCTGCAAATACAATCCGTCTCCATTCGTCTCTCTGGTGGACCTTCTCTTGCCAGTCGTTGATTCCAAGTGCTTGTAGGTCTGGACATGTATTATCTCTCCACCGTCTTCTTGGTCTACCTCGGGGTCTACGGTCATTTATTTCCTGAGTGTAAGCGAGTTTTGTTTCCCTATTATCTTCCATTCTTTCTATATGCCCCAGCCATTGTAGTCTATTAGCCTTCATGATACCAGTGATTAGCGGGGACTTAAACAGATCATAAATGTCTTTGTTACTTCTTCTTTTCCACTCTCCACTTTGTGTATCCCTAATGGGTCCAAAGATGCGTCTTAAAATTTTGTTCTCAAAGGTTTGTAACAAGGCTTCGTCTCCTTTCGTTGTACTCCAGGTTTCAGAGCCATACAGCACAACTGGTCTGATCAGTGTTTTGTATATTGTGATTTTGAGATAGCACATTTATTTTTTAACATTTCGCTGCCTCTTCATTGTTCTGTTGTTGTTGTTGTTGTTGTTGTTGTTGTTGTTGTTGTTGTTTTCATCTTTTCATTCTTCTCATCCCGTTCGTGTGCCATAATTAGTCACTGGAGTGCCTTCTCTGCGATTATATGCTATGTTGTGTGTATGTTTTTGTTTGCTGATGAAGGCTAGTCGCCGCAACGTACTGTGTTTATCGTAATTGTGTTCTGTAAAGCTGTATTGCCGGTCTCCCTGGCCAAGGTGTTAGCGACGTTCTCCGTTAACCCGTATACTCTCGTGAATAACATGACGACGGCGAGAATCGGTAGCGGTTCTAACCGCGTCAGTAACCTACAGGGTATGTGAGCCGGTCGCTCAGAAAGCAATGGCAAACTACTGAGCGTAATCTTGCCAAGAAATCAACAATCAGCTGAGAGATGCTGACGTTGACAGCGATGTCCTGTAAAGGATATGCAAACATTTTTTTTTAAAATCTGTATTACTTTGTGTTATACTACCAAGGATAAACTTATTTAAAACAAACTTAACGTAATCTGCAATACAGCCGTGGAACTGTCGTCCTTATCGAGTCCCAGACACCACCAACCCACACACATACAGTTGGAAGCTATTTGAACACTCTCGTATGACAGACTGCATTCACCATAAATATACAATAAATAAAATCATCATAATATACTAGGCAACCTTGCACTACTGTATTTACCCCCAACCTTGCCACCGTCAGCATAATAACAATTAGTATTAAAACAGAAACCAGCTCCGTGGCGAAGTTTTACAGACGCAATTCGTAATCCCGCATACCTGTCTTTGAAACATAGCCGTGGGAAGTTTGGCAGCAGACAGCCTTACGTTTGTTGTTTACGGAATGATATGGGTGTCGGTCGTTCATAAAGCAATGGCAAACTACTGGACGTAAACTTGCCAAGAGATCACAACAGCGAAAATTGCTTATGTTGACTACGACGTCCTGTAAAGGATATGCAACTAACATTTATAAAAATTCTTTGAAAGGTGGTAAGTTGATAATTGGAAGACTGAGATTAATTAATTGATTGATTGTTTAGTTTGTCATGAAAACCCTCAACTACTGCCTATGGCACCTTGTGGTGTAGGACAGAAAGAAAGGGGGGGGGGTCTCACTCGGACGTAATTGAGTTGTATCAGTTTACAGCAGAGTTGCGATACTTGCGTCCTTCGGCCGATACATCCGACTTATGCGGGCATTTGTTGACCGGGTTAACTTTCTTGGACACGGTTTTAGTACCTGCCGCCTTTACTCCCCCCCACCCCCACCCCACCCCCACCCCCGACATTTCTTGGTACGGATTTAACCCAAGACTACCGCACTGGCAGCCGAGTGTCTAGCCACTAAACCTCCATGGCTCCTTGACTGCTTTTTTACATTGCTTTCATCTCTCTTAGCTCTCCTTCATACCTGACGGTGGACTTGTGGTCGCGGTATGTTCCGTATTTTCACGAGATCTGTCCCCGCTTACACTGACTTTATGCAAAATGTCAACAGGTTTTGATGTTTACTGTGTTCAAAGTATTTGTGTGGTCTGCAAAGCATCAACATAAGTGGTGATTTAAGTAAAGCATCAACATAAGTGGTGATTTAAGTAAAGCATCAACGTAAGTTTTGACGTTTGTAAAGCATCAATATGAATGCTGACGTTTGTAAAGCATCCATATAAATGTTGACTTTTGCAAAGAATCAATCTAAATGGTGACCCTTGTAAAGCATCAATATGAGTGTTGATGTTTGTAAAGCATCAACATAAGTAGTGATGTTCTTTGCAAAAGTTGATTGTATTTCCTTTACAGGACCTCGCAGTCAATCTCAGTAATGTGTTTATTTATGATTTACTAAGCAAATTTTACTTTCCGTAGTTTGCCATTGCTTTCAGAACTACCGCCACTCACACGATAAAAATCAACCCAAAGCGGCCTGCTACCAAACTGTTAACTTAGTCGAACCCTGGACTTGGTGTATCGGGGAACTGTGAACCGCGTT